>VWZK01014981.1:65005-103157 GCA_013396935.1 Baryphthengus martii | reverse complement strand
CTTTTTTTTTTTTTTACTTTTTTTTTTTTGCTTTTAGAGAGCGTCTGTAACTAATGCAAACACATGCCGTAGCCGGAGAGTCAAAGCCTGCAGGATTAGCGTGGCATCCGCAACCCTGCCACGTTCTAATCCCGTGGTAATCCCCCTCCCGGCCCACCCCCGCCGGCTTTGGCTATTGTTTAAAGGAAGCAAATGGGATCGTTAACGGGCAAACCTTAACCAGCTTGGAGCAGCAGAACGGAAGTCGAACCGATTTGCTTCCCACCCTCCTGGGTTGGGTTTTTCCCCCCCTTTTTCTCCTCGTTATGCAGACAGGAGGATGTTCCCAGTGCTCCCCAGCAGCACCATTGATCTGAAGCCCGCGGTGGGGGGCATTTGCACTGTCAACCCCCTGCTCATGCAGCAGCGGGTCCCCTGGGTATGCCGCACTGCTTAGGGATGCTTCCAGCACCCCACATCCAGCATCCCATATCCAGTATCATCTCCACCATGCAACCCACAGCATCACCTCTGTGCAGGTTCTCCACGTGGAGCACATTGGGGTCTGGTGGGGAAGGGGTGGCTGGTGGGGGACAAACTCTTCCCTGCTATGAATTTGGCAGCTGAGCCCACATTTGGTGCCATTTCAGAGCCCTGAGGTGGCCAGGGGAGCAGGAGGAGGACCAGGACAGAGTAAAGGGGAGGGAGACCCACCAAGCTGGCATCTTCCTCCAGTGTTGGTTGTCCCTTCTGCCTTTGGATGATTGCCCTGGGAAGAGCTGCTGGAGGGTCTCAAGGTGGCACCTTGCAGCCCCCTTGGGTCCCCACCGACTTCGGCGGGATGAGTATTGGGAGGGGAGTGGGGGCCACTGGCACCCCCATCCTTCTGCCCATCCCCGCAGCCCCTGGCAGGAAGGGAGGCGGGTTCTGGCGCTCTGTCAAGGAATTAATTGAAAAATAAAATCATTAGATGGGAACTCCAGAAATGCAAAATTGTGGGGAATTGGGGGGGAAGGCGGAGGGGGGGATGTGAGCTTTTGTCAGGTTAATTTCTTCTGTATTGATGTTTTGTGACATTTACTTGTTGTTTATCTCCCACAGCAGCTGTAATACTAAAAGAAAATGCACAGCTTGTTCCATTTATTTATTTTACACCTTTTCTTTAGTCCTATGGTATGTTTGTTTGTTTGAGAAACCCAGCGAGGCTTTTGATGTCTGAAAGCAGGATTTAAACAGCTGTTCTCCATGTGCTGCTCGCAAACGAGAGCCGCTGGCTGGGGAGTGAGCGGGGGGAGAGGGGGCTGTGCCACGGCTCCTGCCGAGAGGCCACTTCTCACCTGTTGGAGAGGAGGCAGTGACGACTTCGGGCTCAGCACAGGGGCCAAACGGCTTTGTCAGCCCTGGAATGGGTGCTCACTCGGGTACTGGCAGCCCCCTCGCGTGCTGTCACCCTCCCGCAGGCTGTAGCATCCACGGGAAGGGATGGGTGCCTGCTGCTGTGCCCCACAGAATTTTCAGGAGCGAGGCAATGCCAGTGGGGTCACAGGACGGGGCTGTCGGTGTGGGGCAGGAGAAGGAAAGCAGCCAGCCTCTTGCCTTCACCTGTTGCCAGCTGAGGTGGGAGATGCAGGCTGGGCTGTGGGGCCATGCAGTGATCTTATGTCTCAGAAAGGATCGGTCAGCCTGGAGAAGAGAAGGCTCTGGGGAGACCTACTTGTGGCCTTTCATTACTTAAAGGGCCCTGTCAGAAAGATGGGGACAGACATTTTAGCAGGGCCTGTTGTGACAGGAGAAGGGGTGATGGGTTTTAACTAAAAGAGGGAGATTCAGACTTGAGAGAAGGAAGAGATTTTTGAGGCTGAGGGTTGTGAGATCCTGGCCCGGATTGCCCAGAGAGGTGATCAGTGCCTCGTCCCTGGAGACATTCCAGATCAGGCCGAATGGAGTTATGAGCAACCTGCTCTAGTTGCAGATGTTCCTGCTCACTGCAGGGGGTGGGACTAAATGACCTTTCAAGGTCCCTTCCTACCCAAATCGTTCTCTGATTCTGTGTTGTTGGGTATGTGTCCTGCCGAGAGCCTTCTTGAACCAAGGCTGATGTCTCTATTGGTCTTATGACTGCTCTTGGACAGGGGATGGGTGAATTGGGATCAGTGGGAAAGGTCGGCATCACCGGTGAGCCTATTTGGACTCTGTGCCACTTTCTTCCAGTAAAACCTATGAACCAAGGCACAGGTGGTAGGTCTGGAGTCACACCTCACCTGGCTGGTGAGGGGACGTAATGGTAGTTGAGGGGCTTTACCTGGAAGGCAGTTGAGGGGGGTTGGAGGTAGCAGGGGGTGAGCTAGAGGCTCAAGTTGTGGGCCTGAGTTATAATCTTTGGTTTTTTTCTTCTCTCCCATTCCCTTTGCTACCACCTGGGCCTGAACAGACTCCCCAAAGAAAAGAAAACAATCAGAGGTTTTGAATGAAATCCTGGAGCATCTGGAAGAGGAGAGTAACAAAGATGAGGCCATGTAGCAGCTTCTTGGCATCTGGTGAGGTGAGTAACGGTGCAGTGGGGCTGCGGTGGGCCACAAAATGGCTTGGGCTGCCACAGGGTTGGCAGCACCCAGATGAAGAGGAGGTGGCTTTGTGAAGGCTCATCAGCCTCTGAGCTGGGGTCTGACCTGCTGCCTGCCCTCCCTGTCACCCCACAGGCTCGTAGCCGTGGTCTCAGGGGATACAGCCCAAGTCCATGCTCGGTTTAGGTTCCGTGGTGAAGCGAGTACAGGCACTGCTGGTGCGTTTGCTCGCCTACAAGGGAAGCCAGTGGAATTGCTGTTGCAGCAGAATTCACTGTCGAGTTGTGAATTGGCCCTCGCTGTGGTTGGAGGAGAACAGATGGGCTGCCAAAAAAAAAAAAAGCACTTGTTTGGAGACCAACCTGCAGCTGCTGATATAAAACAAAATACAAAACTGATAGTTTGGCAAAGGCCTTTTCTCTGCCAGCACCCGCAGTCTCCATGGCTTCATTCTCTCCAAGGGCACTGAGCACCCTAAGATTTAGTTCATGCCATCTTGAGTCCTAGCTGGCATCGCATCTTCTTGGCATTGGTCTTCTTGGAGGAGCATCTCGAGGCTGGAGAGTGTGAAATGGCAGAGGCTGGCAGGAGAGAGCCAGGATTACATAGCTCCCTGCCATTAAACACTGCGCAGTTCAGCCAGCCCCTCACCTCCCTTTGAGACCGCCTTGCAAACCCTGTGCGGGTTCAGGAGAGGTGAGACAGGCTCTTGGATCTCCTTTGCATGTGTTTGTGGCCACAGTGGAAACCCTGGATTGGTGGTGGGAAACCTGTTCACCAGGGAGTCTTCTAGGTCCCTTTGAACTGCACTCTGACCATCTTCTCCATCCATGGAGGGACTCGCTGTGCACCTCCACAGTGATCAAACTCTGTCGTGTGCTCAGAAACTCATGCAGGGCCAGGAGAGACAAGGGCATGGCTCTAGCACACTGCTCATGGAGAGGTGGCTTGGGGTGCTGAGTTGACAAATCCTTCAAACTGGGGAGAAAGTCCTCACGGAGCTTTCTCCAGCAGTGCTGTGTGTGCTCAACACCACCAAGGGAATGATTCTGACACCTTCTGGTTCCCATTTTTACAGCCACAAAAACGACACCGGTTCCTAAATTTCATCCAAGGAGCCCAGGGCACCCCTGCTTTTCAGGGTGCTGCCAGGGGCTGGGTGCTGCACCCATCCAAAGTGATGCTGAGCACCCCGTGCTAGCGGGGGGAAGCTGAGGCTGCCCTCTGTGTACCAGTGCTGGGAAGCCGCCCCGCGCTCACTGGCGTGTGTTTGTGTGTGCTCTGCACATTACAGACGGAGAGGCTGTTTTCCTCTCCGCGATATCTGCCCATTGCTGCGAGGCGGTCCCCAATACACTGACCAGTGGGATGCTCATAACCTTACTTATTACCAGACTTTTGTTCAACCCACAACAGCGCCAGCCGCCTGAATAGCGAGCGCATCTGGGCTTGGAGCCGACCAATAACCCCGTTAATACATCTGCCTTCCTGGGCTGCCGCAAGCGCTGGGCACAAGCACGGCGCCGGGGTCCTCCTGATGAAAGGGAAGGTGCTGACGTGACCGCAGGAATAATCCGAGTTGGGTTAAATAACTGCCTGCTTCACGCGGCGCATCTGCGGCGGGTGCCGGCGACTCGAGATAACGTTGATTCCCTTGGAGCAGCTCTGATTTAAGGATGCCTCCCGGTTTACCTGCTGTTAACACCTTCTCCAGCAGCTAGCCCGAGGATGGAGCTGGGGAGGGATGGAGCAGCACGGGAGAGGCAAGACAAAGAACATTGAAGACCCCTTCTGCTGCCTCAGAGCAGCTTCCCAGCCCTCAGCACTGGGCTTTACTGCTGTGACTAGACCCCTAGAATTCAGGGGTGCCCCATTGGGACCTCTGAGGTGTAAAATGCTCATCCCTGCCCTCAGCTCCAAAGCCTCCACGCTGCCCCATAGTAGATGGGTGTTTGTGCTCAACAGACGGGTGGGTAAACCAAGGCATGTGTGTTAGAGCAGCTCTGTCAAAGGGGGTCAGCCAAAATGGTGACGAGCTCACCAGGGAGGGAGGAAGTCTCTTTTTAATGTTTTTTGTGCTCGGTGTTGATCTGCGGCATTCCCGTCCCTGCTCCCTTCTGCAGCTCCCCACCGCCTTTGCCATCTGCACCAGCGCGTGGGCAGCAGCGGTGGGACCCGTCGGTGGCTCTGCACCAGGGGGGTCCCCACAGGGAAATGGGGCTTTAGCATCCCAGGGTGGGTGAAGGACCAACCAACAGCACTCAACACACAGAAGCTGGAGGATCCGAGCGGGGTCCCTTCCAGGCACGCGTGTCGCCCAGCACACGATTTAAGCGAAGCTTTGCAGCCTTGCAGGTTGGGGTTGGATTTTCCTGGGGTTTTTTAATGTGTTTTTTTTCTCCTGGTTTTTTTTTTTTTTTCTTTTTCCCCTCTCCCTTCATTGTCTTTTGTGGCGGGGCAGGTTTCTTGCTGAGCGTCTCTGAGGTCTGCAGCGGCGACGAAAAGGATTAGCACAAGCAGAGCATGTAGGCTTTAGAGAACAGAGCAGAGTTTGGTTTCAACATCTAATTCAATTTGTTCTGCCGAGATTGAAATATGAAATGGTTGCCAGTCAAACGTTCAAAGGGGGAGGAGGGAGGAAAGAAGAGAGGGAGCCTTCTCAAATTTAAATTTTAATGAAAATTAATTTAACCCTTTGATATGTTTTAAAACATATTATTTCCCAGTCTGGAAACAGGCTGGAAAACATTCATGAGGGTGGGTTTTCTTTTTTTCCCCCGTACCTTCAAACATAATGAAGATTTTCTTTTTCCCTTAATGATACTTATCTTGTTGAGCAGTTTGACACTGGTTAATTTTTCAGGCAATTTGGTATCAAGAAAATCTGTTTGATGTGTGCAGGGGGGGGCTGTGTATGTGTATACAGATATATATGTGCCCACACATTAATTATGAAAGTGCTGATCGCAGCTCTGGAGAACAGTTTGAGTTAATTCCTACTCTGCAAGCAAAGGCTCCGCTTCTTTGTTACGTATCGAGAATCCCGCACATTGCACCCCTAAAATTACAGCGGGTTTAACGGGAATTTGCTGAAAACGAGCTTATACCTGCTAATTACCCTGAATTAAAATGAATGCCTAAGTAGGTCTGCAGGAAATTCATCACTCCCCGTTGCCTTCTTTTTTTTTTTTTTTCCCCTCAGTCTGAAACAATCCTAGTGATAAAATAATGCAAACTCTCTTCACTGTCCACGTAGTTAAACCTGGGAAATAGCCTCCCCCCAGTCCTTAACCCCAGTGGTCCTTCTCCAGCTGAACATCATCACAATGCGCTTGTTTTGTTCGGCAGCAATAACAGTTTCTTTTAGCAGTAACTGTTATTCAGAAAGGTTGTATCTCTAACAAATAATCACTCACTAATTGTGGTAATTGGGCTGTGATAATCTGTAGTCCTGGTCACCTCCTTTTGCTGGCTCTTGACCCCACAGGGCTGATGCCACCGTGTGCGCCCATCACTCCTCGGCGCCCTGTACAACCTGGGGAAATCTGGTCGCTTTTAGGGTGCGATGCTCGATTGCTCTGGGTGGCTTTTTCAAGGTGAGTGCATTGTAGCCAGGCTATGGTGGTGGCAGAGGGGATGAGCAGCCTGCTCCAAGGCTCCGTCACTCTGTGGGCAAGAGCTGGAGGTACACACATCCTGGGAGCTGCGCAGGTTGTTTTGGGCTTCAGCAGATGAGCTCAGGGCAGATCTCTCAGGGTTTGCACAATGCACACGTTCACACCATGAGAGACCTGAAATTGGTGGGTTTTACTCAGTCCCATCTTCTGCAAGCCCCAGGATGTGGCACAGGGTCCCTGTGGGGTCTGCCCACCCCCATAGGGTGGGTTTTTGCCAGTTTGCAATGGCTTCATCCAGGGCCAGACCCCAGTGAGCTGGATGGAGCTGTGACAGCTGCAGCGTTCCGTGGGCGCCCGCCGTATCCCCCTCCCCAGGGCCGGCTCTGGAATTGGATTAGGATATTATTCAAACGCAGCCTTTTTACCGAATTAGAGGGTTGACGGATTTTAATGTAAAACTAGCTTTACTTTATTGCTGCCTGTTGCCAGAGGCCTGTGTGGGCTGTGATCTACTTAAGGGGACAGGAGGCAAGTCAGTGCCGAGAGGATACCCAATGGGCCCTGGTTTTGTTGGGTGCCGTGAGTCCCTCTGCTTCCAGGGCTGAACGTCTCTGCCGAGCAATGCTTCCCGCTGCTCTCAGAGCCTGGCTCTGTACTGGTGCCCTCTCTGATGGCACAAAGCGACCCATTGCCTTTGGAAAAACTCTTCACCACCATCCTTGTACTTTTGCCTGCTGTCCCGTGGGAGGAAACAGAGACTTGGCATAGGCATGGGCAGGCAGGTAGCATCCTGTTCTGTGTTGTTTTCCTGCTCTTCAGGCTTGAATTGCTGCTGCTTCCCACGTGCCCCCTTCCCTCTGCCCAGCCGCGAGTGGTCTCTTTTCATCACTATCGCACTGGTCCTGCCTACAGCATCAGGTCACAAATTTCCGCTCTTCTTGTCCCTTCAATCCCATCTTGCCTTTGTAAAGTCTTCCTCCCTGGTGTGTCCTATGGAATGAGGCTCTGAGAAGAGCTGAAGGGACAGACATGCCTGACTCTTCGCAGCAAGCACCGTAGATGTCCTTCACTAGCCCTTTGCCAGGCCTATGCCATGCTTGCTGCTTTTCAGCCCAGCTGCCAGCCAGCTCCAGGCTGGAGCTCGAGGATCTCATGCCTTCCTGTCTGCCTATCGGTACTGGCAGCCAGCCCGTCCTCCCCAGCAGCTCTACCAGCTTTACTTTTCTGCTCGCAGAGACAGCAAGTTCACAGGACCAGGGGTGATGGTTTTAAACCAAAAGAGGAAGATTTAGACTAGACAGACAGAAGAAATTGTTGCTGCTGAGGGTGGTGAGACCCTGGCCCAGACTGCCCTGAGAAGTGGTTGAGGCCCCATCCCTGGAAACAATCCAGATGAGGTTGGATAGGGCTCTGAGCAACCTGCTCGAGTTGCAGATGTACCTGCTCGCTGCAGGGTGGTTGGACTAGATGACTTTTAAAGGTCCTTTCCCCACCGAAACCATTCTATGATTGTATGATAAGTGCAGTGTCTGAGCGTGTTTGGCGTGGTCTTCCAGAGCAAGATGTGGCAGCAAACACTCAGGAAGGATTTGGGCTTGCGAAAACACAGTGCTTTGATTGTTGCTCACTGAAGAAACACTGTAAAGGTGGGCTGGTGCTGCTGGGGGAACAATGCTCTCCTGCAGAGACCTTCCCTCACCAAGGAAGGAGTTGCGAAGGGACGCTGCTGCTGCCACCCCATCGTTTCCTCACCTCACACAGAAACCTCCTTCACGTTCCCTGCAGCTGACATTAAAACATTCTCACTGTGTCTGAGGGATCGGATGAGTTGCCACTGGGTAACCAATTGCCACAGGTCAGCCGGGCTCAGCCCCAGGCAAGGAGACTCCTGGTATCTGGACCCCATCATGGAAGCGGATAGAAGCAAACTGGCATCGCCCTGGACTGTGACCACCTGCAGAGATGCTTGGCTAGGCTGCTGGCTGGAGATTTGGGGAGCATGAGCTTCTCCTTAATATTATGGTGTGACTGGACCTTACCCCAGGTCCCACCATGACCAGCGTTTGGCACCAGCACCTTCCAGCTTCCACCATCACCCTCCAACCTCCACCTCAAGCTTTCACCATCACCCTCCAGCTTCCTCCACCGCCCTCCAGCTTCCAGCACCACTTTCCATCTTCCACCACCACCTTCCTCACTGGGAAATAAACCAGGAGAGCGAGGCAACAATGTGCAGCTTTCCCTTCCCTGGAGTGCGGCTGCCTGTGACTGAGACGCTGGCTCCTGTTTTCCCTAAATATATGCATTGGAGAGGGAGAGAAATCGCATGGCAGGGCTTGAGATTTCAGACTTAGCCATTCATGAATAATAATCAGGCTCAGTAATTCACAGTAAATAGCTATCCAAATTGGCTAATAAGGGAGGCTTTCACCCCAAACCAGAGCTAGGAAGAGAGGCAGAGAGAATACGAAGAGAGGCTGAGGCGGGTGTGTGCATGGTGTGACCGGAATCAGTGAAACCGGGAAAGCGATGCCAGGGCGGGAGCTGGGAGACCGGAGAGCAGCAACGGAGGAGGACCCCCATGAAGGGATAACGTCCAACCTCCCCTACCCCAGCCTGCAGGAGTCTGGATCCCTACATTTCACAGTCCATAGTTAGTGCCCTGTAATTAGGCTCAGCAATCTCTTCCAGTCCCAGGACCGTGCTGAGCTGATGGGCACAGGCGTGCCCAGCCTGTGCATCCTGTCACTGCTTTGCCCAGCAGCCCACAGGGACCAGAGGGTATGGAGCCCATGTCACCACCTCTCCATGCGTGACATTCCCATTTCAGAGCTTAGCAGAGCTGCTGGGACAGCGCTTGCACACGGTGCTGCCTGACAAGGGGAGTAACAGTAGGAAAGTAAGAGGGAGGTCTGTAGCGTGTGTCTGAAGAGGTGATCTGGGGAGAAAAAGAGGTTTTCTTTGTGTTCACTCAGCTAAAATTCAGATTTTGCTTTGTCTGCTGGTTCATTTTGCCCTGTGAGAGCGGGTGAGGCAGCAGCAGGAGCTGTGCTTAGGCACAGTGAGGTGGGCTGTTGGGCTTCGTCTGCCAGCACTGGGCTCTGGCAGGGAGGAAGCTGCCTATAGGGAAATGGCTCCCAAGTGCCAGAGAGCGGGTGGAGCGGCAGCAACGGGTGCTCAGGAGGTCACTTGAGTCCTTCTCTGCAGTAGGTCAGCTACTGCTTCCCAACAAATGTTCCTCCAGCAGCATCTTAAGATGGTGTTAGATAGAGCAAAATAGGGGAAAGCACCTCTGCAGATCTCGGTCCATGATTCGATCTATTTAAGTACGCAGAAGAGAAGCTCCAACGGCGGCAGCTGATGAGTAGCTGAAGGAAGGATGCCCCTCTGAGGGCCGGCTGTTGCCAGGCAGTGGTTTGCAGCTGCTAAATGACTTTTTAAATTGAGGAGAAACCTACAGCCACTTTTACAGTCCCCTTAGCTCCCTTATATAGGGCAGCACAGTGGCTGGAGAGCCTCGCGCTGCCGCTTGGCTGAGTTACTAGATATTACAGTCCCGCTGTCCTGCAGCGAGGAATCGCAGCGGATTCGAAATAAACCACAGCGACTCTGACCAAAGGCGATTTTCCTCTTGCCCTTCTGCTCCCCTTTTCCACCTCTCCCCTCCTTGTGCCACTGGATTGAGGACACTGGTGAAATTTAGCATGCTGGGTGGCATGGAACAAACAAACCTTCTGGTATATATATATTTTTTTTTTTTTCTCTGTGACTTGGCTTGTTTAAGTGCATTGGAAGGTGATTTGGAGGTGTGCGCAGTGTTTTTGGTTGGGTTACGATGGATGCTTTCGATGCCCCAGCAGCTGCCGGAGCCCAACCCTGTGTCCCACCGTCCTTTCCCTACAGCTTAAACAGGCCCAGAAGCAGAGGTGGGATTTAGCTGGTGTAATGAGGACAGCTTTATAAGCCATGGGAGATGGAGATGAAATTGTACTCCTGCCTCTCCCACTTTTGATGACCTGAAATCTTTCTGGAGATAAGTGTAGCCCATGTTAGCAGCTGTCCTGCTGATGCTAGTGGGGGTGGAAAAGTACTTGGGTGATGCCCTCTGACCAGTCCAAGGATTTTCTACCTCATCAGCTTAGAAATCAGACCCCAAACTGCAGAATAAAGCTTCACTCAAAGCACCATGAGAGATCTCTGTCCCAGCCATACCCTAAGTGTCTGGGCAGCTGTCTCTGTGGGACAATGCCTTGTGTTTATGGGGTCCACCCTGCACCCAGAAACCCAGTAGCAAAGCACAGACTTAGCCTCATCCCTTCCTTGGCAAAGCTGAGCCTGGCCTGAGCCCCACACTAGAGACTTCCTGCATGGACAGGACCGAGATCTCTTGTGGTGCTTTGGGTGGAGCTTTAATTTTGCATTTTGTGGTCTGATTTATAAGCCAATGAAGTAGAAAACCTTTTAATTTCTTTGCTCCCCCAGGCTCCGGGCGGGTGTGTGGCACAAGCTGCCACTGTTGGCTCTCCTCAAAGCGGGACCCCCCCTGCCAGCGCCCGGGGCTGGGGACATCGCACCCGTGTCTAAATTAACCCAGGTTATTTCCACAGAGCCGAGGCAGGTAGAGACAACCCGTCTGGTGCTGCTGGTGGCTCCAAAGGCTCCAGAACACTTGATGGGGAGGCAGGAACAGGCAGATTGCAGGCAGGAGCTGATTTAATTTCATTTTTAGCTGAACCCAGCCCGGGGTGTCAGCCTGGGCTAAGGAAACCTCGAGAAACAGGAGGACGGACTGTCCCAGGAGCAATTTTAAGCACGTGTCAGAAGAAGTGATACAGGGCTGCAGAGGGTTCACCATCGTACCCTCCCGGCAGGATAAACGGGACAGGCACATCACCCCCTGGGGAAGCTGCAAATGAGAGCAGCTGCTCCTCCTGCCTGGAATTTGGGAAGAAAAAATGAAACCTGGGAAGTTTTTCGGTTTAATTTAAAAAAAAAACCACCCCAGTGTGTTTCAGCTGGTGTGCCTGAGCCCCGTGCGCGCAGCGGCGGGAGGTGGGGGGAGCAGCAGGGGCTTCGGCAGGCAGGAGCCTCGGACTTCGTTAGGATTCAACCGTTAGATCTCTCCTTTCTCTCTGATGGCTGAGTGTGATTGACACTTACAAATTACCCAGCCAAAAGTGTCGAGTCTTTGACCCCTGAGTAACATCTTTGGCAAGCCTGAGATTTGCCAGCATTTTGTCATCTAATTACTACAAATCCCTTGAAAATTCACTGGCTGGTGAATTTTTAATGCGGGACAATTTCAATGTGATGCATCGCCCAGATGGGCACGCGCACGTGCTTCTTCCCTCTCCTCCCTCCTCCGCCGCCTCCTCTTCTTCCCTTTCTTCTCCTCCTTCTCTCCTTTCTTTTCTTCAGTTCCTCCCCCCCCTCCAATTTCTTACCTCCCTCCTGTATCTGTATTCACAGGCAGCACCCCAGCACCTCATCTGCTCCCAGGCTCTCCATCCTGCTGGAGTAGCCGGCTGTGCTCGGGATGGAGCCGGGCACTTCGTGTGTCCCCCCTCAGCCCAACAGCAGCACGCTCAAGACCCTTCCATGTCTTACCAGCAGCAGCAGGGGCTGCTGTATGGCATTAATGTTTTTTTTTTCCATCTCCTCAGGTCTCTCGCTGATGGATGGAGAGGGAGAAGCCTCCGCTGGGGACTTGGCAGCCAGCACACTTGTTGCCAGCGAAGTCCATTTGTCCTGTGAGCCTGAGGGCTGATTGATGCTGTGCGTCCAGGTCTCAGTGTTCCCAGCCTTGAATTCAGGGCGGGAGGAAGAGCCCTTGTCTGGCAGCAGCTCCTGCCTGAGGATCTCCTCTTAAATCCGGGCAGGGTTCACCTCATCTAAGAAACTGCCCAGCCTGGTGGCACAGAAACCTGGGGAGATGGACATTGCCCCCGCTGACCCCAGGGACTCCGGCAGGACTTGCTATTAATGTCTGAAATAAATGATCATTTCTGTACATTAAAAACCACATGTATATTTTAAGAGTTTTCCAAACTGAGCCCCATCTCAGGTTTGTTTGTTTAACACATACTCACCACAGCTAGGCAGTTACTTTGTTCTGATAGGGAGATAAACGTATTTTAGGAGGGAGGCCTGGGGTTTGCTGCGTTCGGCTTTGTGCTTGTGTCATTTCTGTCCCTGCTCTCAGGCAATCGCCTCCCGTCTCTCCCTTCCCAGCTTTCAAAGGGAAAGAGGCTTTGCTTTTCAACCAGGGTACCGCTTTACATATGTACGCAGCTGATAAAGTATTTTCGCTTCGCCCCTTTCCCCTCTGGGAATCGCTGTCTTACGGCAAAACTGTTTTGTCTGACAAGGGCTGCAACAGATTACACGTGTTGGCTGCAAACACGGGGCCTTTTTTTTTTTGCTTTTTTTTTTTGCTTTTGAGAACCGCATACCTTTAAAAAACCCGAAATCTCTATCTCTGCACTGCCACGGTGAGCTCTGCCTCTGCTTCGTGTCCCCGGGAGCAGCCCTGTGTTCAGATCTGCTCATGACATCGGACTTCATGGGGTGATGTGTCTGCAGGACTTGTGTGTCCAGATTGTTTTTCTTGCATAAGCTTAACTTGAACCTGAATCCACAGAAATGCTGGGACTGAGCACTTTGGTTGGTCTGGTCAGGGGTTTCAGCTGCAATTTGGGGTGGGATTTCTTGGGACCCCTCAGCATCAGCGTCGACAAGATCCACGGGAATCAGCAGGACTTGGAGGAGCGATGCCCTCATGCTGCTGAGAACCAAACACCAAGTTTCACGTCAGCAGCTGCACCTGTGGTGCAGGGTACCGCGTATGATGGACTTGGTGTCTTGAGGCCAGAGATTTCTCCCATCTCCTCTAACTAGGAGCCAGCTGGGAAAGGTGTGGGCTCTGCTTTTCAAACAGTTTGTTCAGATGTTAAAAGGAAAAACTTTACATCCTCGGCTGGCTGTAGCACGAGAGGGGCAGAGCCAGGAAATGCCTGTCCAGGAAGGGGCTCTGTTCCCTAGCTTCATCTCCCAAGCTGCCCCTTTCAGAAATTTCCCTTTTTCTCCCAGAAAAAAGGCAGCACTGGCTCCCAGAGGGGAAGGGCTTGAAGAAGGTGATTTTAGGCACCAAGGGTCAAGGAAACACTGGGATTCGTTGATGTTTCACTGTTCAAAAGCTGCACACCAAGGCTGAGTTGTGTTCAGATTCCAAAGCGAGAAAAATCAGGACTTTTTTCAGTATCTTGAAGAGAGCACCCAAAGCTGGAGGTGCCTGAGGGTGCTTTGGAGGAGAGAAGCAGTTCCAAACTGGTGCCTTGAAGGGGTGCAGCCCGTGTGCTCATCATACTTCATCAAGGCAATGCCCTGCATGCTTTAAAGGGGAAATGAAGAAATGCAAGAAGTTTAGCGATGTGGATGAAGAATTAGGCTGCATCACTGTAGGTAGAAGGCAGCCCAGACAAAAGCTGTCCCCCAGGAGGGGTCTTGGCTGGAAGCTGGCATCTGAGACAGGTAGGCCAGATGCTGTGGGGAAACATGTCCTGCTGAAAGCGTGAACTTCAGAGACATGGTTCAATCTATCTCCAGGCAAACTGAAACCAGAAGCCAGGCCTTTTGCACTGGGTTTCGTGTGTCACTAAGGACCTCGAGTCACACCAGAATGCCTGAAAGGGACCCGTGGGGTGAGCAGCTCTCCCTGTGCCACTGGCAATGGATGCTAGTCCTGCCTGCTCCCAAAGATCTCCCATGACCTCACCATTGAGCAGACGTGGGCACCATCTATGAGTTGTGTCACCACTGGGGATGCTTAAACCCAGGGAGAAGCTGTAGTTGCCTGAAGTGTTGGTTATCTCACCGGATCCACCTGGCCTGAGAGGTTTTCACTGCGGTTTCTGGAGGAGAATGTCCTGCCAGCAGCAGTCTGACTCCAGACTGAGGACACCTTCAGGGCACATTTTGGAAGGGCATTTTCATGCCCAAAGACACCCAGATGCGATGTGAAGCCTGCGTTGCTCTTCTTGAAGTTAGTGCTCTCTTTTTCTTTTTTTCCCCCGTCTCCACATCTTCAGCTATGAAAGCTCATCAAAGTAACAGGTCCAGGCTCGGGGAATACTTTGCTTCCTCTGAGTAGTTTGTGGAGATGATTAACTGTGTGCTGAAAACTGCCATGACTGCCATGAGCAAAGGGAGCCCAAGGTCCACGGCATCAATGGGGGATGGATGGGGCAGAACCACAAGCAGAATAGACACAGAAGGACCCAGCTGAGAACAACCTTCACTGCAGGGTTTGCCCAGGTTGGGACTAGCTACCAGCCCGGGCTGCTTTTTCTGGTCTGCAATTGTCCCTCAGCCTCTTCTGGTCTGTAATTGTCCCTCAGCCCATGGCCATTAAATCTGAGGAACATCCTTTTTTGTTCTTGGTGCCTTTTCCAGCTTCTCTGTGCCCCGGTCAAGCTGGGGAGAGATGCTGCATCCTCACCTGCAGATGCGGGCACAGCTCTGGTTTATCCCATGACATAGCAACAATCCTGCTTGATTCTTTTCCCAGTCTTTCCATCTTTTCCTAGTAATTTCTGACCTTCAGCCTCCCATTGTACCACCCCACTCATGTTTCTTACAGAGCCAAATCTGAAGGCCTGGAGATGCACCTGGTTGAGTGATGGCTGGCGGTTCAGTCCAGGGCAGGGCCACCCACACCCTGATACCTTCCCAGGGCCTTCACAGGCCTGGAAACATCCCGGTGCCCGCCAGCATCCCGGAGTGCTCCATAAACCCCTGTTCTGGTCTTGCTGCGGTGCCTGGGTAACTAAGAAGCAATTAGTGCTGCTTGCTACAGTGAGTAAAACCCAAATGTCAAAGAACAGCAAAGCTAAGACCTGGTTTCACTGCACATTTGCAGACGAGGTCTCTGTGTGTGCACATTGGAATTTAGGGCGATGAATCCAGCCCTGAAGCACTGTGCTGCTGACCTGGCAGGTCATTCCCTGCTCTCTGCCTCAGTTTCCCTCCATCACCTCTGTGAAGGACCTGCCATGTCCTACATGGGGAAAGCCATGTGTGGATGGAAGAGGACAGATCCTGCCCAGAGAGGGGGTGGGGTAAGGCAGGATGTCACCAGCTGCAGTGGGTAAGGGCGGCCCAGCAGCCAGGGGAAAGCCTTCTGCTCCAGTTTAGATCTTAAAATCAGAGGAGCTGTAGTGAGCTGAAGGGCTGTCTCTGCCTGGGTGCCCACCCAGGTCCTCCCACGCTCCTAAACCTGCGTCGATATCAGACAGGTTTTGAAGAGAACAGGCAGAGGAGCAGGTGACTCCGCTGGATGTAGGCAGGACGGTGGGTCCTGCAGCAGCACTGCTATGCTCCAGCCTGCTTCTCATCCCTGCACCGAGCAGGAGCGGGAGAGAGCTCGAGAAAGCGGGAGGGAAAGGACATGTCAAATCAATCATATTTAAACAAAAGCCTCTTCGGCCCAAGGGCCCTTTTAAAAGCTGCTTATTTAATTAAAAGTCCCATTTTCCATATTTATGGCCCTTATTCAGTTAAATATTAACCGCCTGGGCCAGGGCTGGTTTATTCTTTGGGAAGAGGCAGTGTTGGGAGGTTCATTAGGGGTTTATCAGGCAGTCGGAGCACCCGGCAGATGGATGGAGGGAGGGAGGGATGCAGGACAGAGCGTATGGACTTGTACCGGCACCCAGGGACTGTGGGGATGGCACCACCGTTGGCCTGGCTCTTTGGGGCCACCCCCCATCACCCTCCAGTGGGATGCAGGGAAACGGGGTTAAAAACAGGGAAATTGGGACTGTTGGGTTGGTGTGAGAGATGAGCAGGAACAATGTGTTCCATCACATCAGCTTCTGTAGGAAACAGCCTGAAATCCAACCACTGGGCACAGCTTGCCCCTCATCACCCTTAAGCTGTGGCAGAATAATAATAAAAACACTCCAGTTCTGCCCCAGGGTCATGGGGACCATCTCTGGCTCCTGGCCAAACCCTTCCCAGAGTTGTGGAAACAGGACTGGTTTCCCCCAGGATGTCACTGTCAGCAGCTCAGCAGGCAGTCCTTGCCGGCATGTGACATCCACGGCTGTGGTGGACCTGGCTGAGCTGGGTTTTGACAGCTCAGAGTTGTGCAAGACCTCACTGAAAGTTCATCAGCCAGCCACGGTGTTGATGCACCAGCCTGACCTTTGAGAGCTGGGGGCAAGTACTTCAGTGGGGGTGGAGGTGGACCTTACTAATAGACCCAGCTTGGAGGAGGGCCAGAGCAACACAGCTGGCTACAATGAGTTGGTGATAGCTTCAAAATATGCGGGAATTAGGAGAACCAGAAGCTTATATAGGCTCCTCCCAAGGGGAGGAGAGGAGTTGTTGATGCTCCGAGGTGAGGCTGTGTGTCCTGGCCACAATGGCAGTGACAAAAGTAACTGAAATAACCACCATGTGAAGGAGAAGCTGCTGAGTTGGGAAAATACGGTGCTGAAGGCTTTGTGTGTTGGCAGTAGCCATAATCTAACTCATGCCATGTGAGGTACCTGTGCTTTTTCTGGTGAGTGTTCTCCTTGCTTGCTGGTGGTTATTTTGCCTGGAGCTGTCAGGCGCTTGGCTCAGTAAGGTTGTGGTCTTAGTGAAAACTGTCTGATGATCTGATGATGTCCAACTACTTTATCCTGCTCCCTCTTGATACTGTGCAAGGGGCAGGAGGGCTCTGCTTTGTCTGGATAGTTTGTAAATCATTGTCAAGTGGCTCCTGTATGTTATTTTACAAGACAGTAGTGAAGCAAGAGAGTTGACCTGGGCTCCATAGCTCTGTTGCAAGCAGGGCTGCTTGGGAGAACTTTGTCACGTAGCTGTGGATCTGGAGCTGACTCAGAAGCACCGTAGACCCATCTAGGTGGAACTGGGGGGAGTTGGAAGGTATCTCAGGCCAAATGTTCTTCCATGCAAAAGTGCTCTTCCTCCGTGTGCTGCTTGTTTTCCTCTATAGACCCACAGGCAGCTTTTGCAGAACAGGGTAATGGCTTTTTGCTGCCACCATCAGGGTGAGCCTCTCCGAGGGCACACCATGGAGCAGAGGAGCAGCCATGCTCCAACAGGTACCCATGGGCCGCTTACCTGGGTGGGCCCCAGTGCTCACTCCTGCTATGGGGCAGGTGGTGCAGCCCTGGCAGAAGCTGAGGTGCAAGATTCTGCAGGACAACCTGTTTCAGATGTGCTGGGAGGTGCCTTGGGGTGGGGAGGTCCTTTGTGAAGGCTGCAGGAGAGTGGAGCTCACCTGGGCAGATACAAAAGCTTGCTCTGAATTCTGCTGCCCACCCTCATCCCCTTATTTTTTTGGGAGTCACCAAGTAGCCATGTACAGCCCCATGGCACCCTGGCGTGGTAGTACTCAGCTCGGGGATGCAGCCCTGGGGGGGACAACGGAGCATTTCCACCCCAGCCCCAACGTGTTCGATACAAACTAAGCCCTCCTTCGTCTCCCCATCAAAAGTAGCAGGACATCAACCCAGGCAGCGGAGCCCGAAGGGGACCCTGTGCAGAGAGGGTGGTGCTGGAAGGGTGAGGAATGAAATGGAGCCAGCGATTTCCTCCGGGGAGTGGGGCGGTGAGGAGGGGGATGGCAGGAGAGGGAGAGACACCAGGTTATCAGAGAAGTGTGAAGACAATAATGCAATCTGACATTTCTGAAATGAGACCCCCCGGTTGCCCTGGCAACGGCTCACGTGGGACCAGCTCCCGGGAGACGGCTCCGAGATGTGCTATAAATGATGTTTGATTAGAATTTAAATCATTTAGGCGGAGAGAAGATAGGCCTTTTGTCAGCATGGGGACCCGCGGGGGTCAGCCACCCAGCAGCTGGCTGGGCGTGCGTCAGCCCCGGGCGGCGCAGGGACCGGGGCAAGGGGTCACCCGGGGGGTGATTCCTCCTGCTCTCCCCACCGCTGGGGGAGTGCTGACCTTTCCAGCCATCCAAAGAGGGAGCTTCAGGCCAAAGTAAACACAGCAGAGGAGGAAGATGCGGCATCCGAGCCCTGGGAAGGTGGCTGGTGTTTTAGCAGCATTACCTGAGGTTTGGGGTTTTTTTCTTTCCCAGCTGGTGTGAAGCTGGCGAGATCCTCCCATGGCTTTCACCAGCTGAGAATCTGGCACTTGGCATTTTCGGTACTCTAATTAAGATAATAACACTTCAAAATCAATTCTGCCTCCCTAAAAGTTTCCTTAAGGAGCAGGGAATAAAGTGTGTTATTACCTCCAAGTGGAGTGACATTCCCAGGAGATGTGGGCCCAGATTCTCCCCACCACCTGCAGACCATGGCCCAGGTAAGGCCCTCAGCATACTGCTCTGTTTGGGGCAGAAATCTCACTGGACAGTTGTGCACTGGGCACTTCTTGCTCTTTCCAGCTCCTTGCTGGATACAGTGAAAGTCCGTACAAAGTCTTCCTTGTGATGAAATATTTCTTTTCTGGCTCCAGGAGCTTGGAGGACTTCACTCATCGTGCATGGTCAGCTGCCGTGGTTTATGTTCCCTTCACGTCAAGACCACAGTTACTGGGTTTACTGAATGAGTTCTCCAGGTGGTAATGACATGCAGGAAAGTCTCAACTCGCATGCAAGGTCTTTGCTGCAGCCTCCTGGTGCAAAGAGGTTGTGGCTCGTTCTGGTCCTGAGCTGCCAAGGACACCACTCAGATTTTCCCAGTCTTGCTCATCCAGTTCGGTTAGAGGATGACTTCAAAACATCTGGACCTTCTTCTGAGGTCTTACGAGTGGTGTGCAGAGAAGGCCACCAGCAAAACCAGGAGGCAGCAACATTTCAGGAAGGCTGATTCCTTGGAGAAGGCTCCGTTACCTACCCACAGGAGATGCCTTTTTTTGCATTAGGTGGGCGCTTCTTGAATGACCGTTGCTAGTTCAAGTGTTGTGGGCTGACAGAGCCTGGGAAATACTCCACCAGCTTAGCATGGCTGCTCTGTCACCTATAGCCTGGCTGAGGTGCTTCGCTAGCCCTCCTCGTGTTGGGGTCCAGTATCAATTCCTTCCACCGAGCATCCCATCTCGAGTCAGCTGGAGGAGCTGTTTATTTGCTTGGATATTAACAGACCTGAGCCCTGGCCTGAGATTGGGTGAGGAAGCAAAGTGATTGATTTCCCAGTTGGTAGGAGGACGGTGTTAAAAGCAAACCAGCCACTGGGCACAGACTATCTTCTCAGAAAAATTTTAAATTGCTTGCTCTTTAATGCCATGGTTTAGGTTCAATGAAGCTTTAGAGCTTGCTTTTCAACTTCCCGAAAATGCCATCTGATCATGAAATTAGAGCTAAACTAATAAGTCTCAACAAATATTAATCTAATGAATTTAGCTTCTTTCTGTTTGTGGATCAGCAAAGAGGGAATTGCAATGTTCTCGTAGGTATTAATTATTTGAATGTATTCAACAAACCTTTCCTGACTGCTGGAAGCATGCGGCTTGGTCATGAATATTCCAACTCCAGCTTTTGTTTCTTAGTTGTGATTGCCCTGTGAATTGAACTACAGTTGCCCATTGGTTTGGGTGAAGAATTCAACCAAGGGGAACATGGGTCTTGCGTGCAAGCTCTCGCCTTTGGGGTAGGCTTTCCATCTTCTGATGGTGTTTCATCTCAGGTGAGCTCTCTGAATTCCTGTGGGAAGAGGAATGAATTAGGCTTCAGATCTGCAGGTTTCTTGGTGTTAGCTGAGGTGAGGCACACGCAGGGCTTGGCTTAGGGGATGGAACATGTTCCTTGATGCCTCTGGGTGGTTTTGATGAGCCTCAGAGTTACTGTAACATCACTGATGAGCCTCTGTGGTGTCTCCAGCACAGTCTGTTGCACTGAAATGTTGCACTCATTGGCTTATTTGGTAAATCTCATAGGCAGGGTGGTGTTGAGGTGTTCCTTAAATGAGCAGCACAGCTCTCTTCTGGGCACTTGTGGCACTTGGCCAGTTCCCCAAGCTGCATGAGGAAGCCAGGAGTTTGGCTAGCAGCAAAATCCCTAGTCCTATGCTTGTGTACAGCTACAAAGCCAGCGTAACTGGGTGGGTTCAGGTGGCCCAGAGCAGGACAGCAAGAAACCTGGTCAACTGGAGAAAACTCTCATAGCTCTGCCTCCACAAATGAAATGGCATCTGTAAGTTGGAGACTCCCTGGGTGACATCCTTGCTTGCTTCCCTGTGGCAGAGCAGTGCTGTTTCTTGCTGTGTTGAAGTGTTATCTGTCTTAATAGGTGCTCTGCTCAGTTTAGGGGGATCTTCTGGGAGGAAGCCTTGGGTGTGGCAGCAGCAGAGCCACCTGGATGCCTGCCAAGGCTGTGGCAGGGCTCCAGAGGGCTGGCACCAGAGGACTTTTGGGGCTGGATTCCCTTCCTCCATCCTATCCTCTGGGATCTGTACACCCCCAACTCGGGAAGAGGAGCTGGTTTGGTTTTGTAAGCGGGTGACACATGGTGCTGGGAGGGCAGGAGATGCTGTGTGGGGCTAATTCTGGGCTGTCAAGGACACCCCTTCAATTGGCACATGCTGGAAGCACAAACTAATTACAGGAATGGGCTTGGCACCAGCAGGTCTGCACCCACCATGCCACTTGGGAAGGTGTCCTGCAGCTCTGCCTCTCTGTGCCACCTGGGTTAGAGCTGCTGCAGGGCTCTAAACCCAGCAGTGGAGGTGGTCAGCAGAGAGGTCAGCATTGGCCTGTGCAGAGCCCAGTACCTGTTTTGCTTGCTGGGGCTTTGCTGGGTTCAGCATGCTGGTCTGAGCGTGCTGGGGATGGAGTCTGGACAAACTTGTTGCTTTTTAAATTAGCATCCGCATCTCCCTGGACCGTCTCCACTTGGGCTTGCAAAACAGCAAAGCCTGTGACCTCCTATCATGATTTTGCTGCTTCTTCCCTATGACGTCTCCAGGAGGAGGAACCACCACCTTCCCCCTTTGTTCGGCTCCTGGAAGCTGTGGCTGCAGGAGCAGCGGCACAAATGGCTGGGGTTGGGGAGGGAGGTGGTGCCAGACAGTAGGATGCCCAGGATGGTTGGGGACCAAGCAGAGGGCCTTCACAGCTTTGTTCCTCTCACCCGAAGTCTCTCTTTCATCTGATGCCAATTTCCCAAAGTGAACCTGTGGTTAACCCTTTCTGCACTCCCCACAGCAAAGTGACAGCAGCTGTCGAATCAATCTCCTGAACCTACACTTTCTTTTTCATCTCCAGACATTTGCTGCTTTCTCTTGTATTAATGGAGGCATCTTCCATCACCAAAAAGCCTCTAGGGCAGAAGCAAATGGCATCAATAGCTCTGCAGCCTGTCAGGAGCACATGCCTGCTGGAGAGAACTGGGAGGAGGGACACCGTGACACAGGGAGCAGATGGGGCCAGGCCACTTCCATCACCCGTTGCCGGCAGCAGCCTTGGCTGGTCGCTATCTTTTGGTTCAGATGGGTCTTTCTCCCACCATCACCTTGTGCTGCTTGCTGTGACCCTCTGGTACTGTGTTCTCCCTGCAATTCCTCTCTGTTTTCCCCTTTTCTCCTGTAACATCTCCCCTCTTTGCCCAGTTGCAGCCCTGGCCAAGCTGGTTGCTGGCCCAGCTGTGTGCCTTTTGCTCCATCTTCCCCTTGCTCATGAATGTTTAGCTCAGACTTGGGCTACTTGGTACTTACAGATCTTCACACGCTGTGAACGTGTAATGGTTGTTGACCTAGGGATGTAGTGGGCTGGGGTGGAGGGTGTTACAGGGCAGGGAGGAGCAAGAGTGCTGGCATCTTGCAAAGAAAAGTTGTTTAGGTGACTGTCTCGCAGTTCCAGAGAAATACCTTCATTTCTCTGTGGGAAACCAGGACATGGCTCCGTGTTGCTGCTGCCTCTGCAGCTGAGCTGTCAGGTCCTGCTGTGTGCATCAGGAGGTGTAAGATGGAGGGGCTTTGGGGGCTCAGGGTGCCTGAGGACCCCCCCTACCTGGTAGTGGCATAAGGAGGTGAGACCCCACCCTGATTTCTTAAGGAGGGTCTGCAGGAAGAGGACTTGGAGCCCAGCTTTTTGCCTGGCACTGATCGTGCTGCCCCTATGGCAGGTGATGGGGACCTGGAGGGGTAGCACGGGGAATCTGACGGCTCAGTTGTGCCAAGGGAACAGGGAATGTCCAAAACCACAATGCCATCTCTGGCAAGGTGTGTTGGAATAGCTCTGCTTTGCTACTGGTCCACATTTCCCAGCCTTCCCCCAGGTAAAAAGACCCCTGAGCACCTCCCACCCACTTTTCCAGGTGCACAGGGAGCTTGATGTGATGCTGTGGCCAAGCACTGTGCACAGCTGAAGCCACCAGTGTGGTTACAGAACTTCTGGGAGGGTGTAAGAAACATCTAAAGGTCAGTGAAGCTGTTTTGCCAAATTTACACCTGTTCCCAGCGAGAGGAGGGGTTGGCAGGAGCTGTGCCGGAGCCGCGACTGCTCCCACTTGATAGCCACATCTATCATGGTGTATAAATGGCCGTGCTCTAGGAGGTATCGAGCGGTGTTTGCAGAGATGGTGCCGGCTGTGTCAGCCCCCTCCTCGTCCATCACCCAGCCAGGGAAGGCACCGGCGGCAAGCTCAGGGATGCTTTGGCAGCAGCAGGATCTGACCCCTGAGCTCTCCCTCCCTCCTTCCTTCCCTCTCTCCCTCTCCACCACAGCAGCCAAGAGGTGACAATGGTAACACATTCGTGCAGGGCAGAGGTGGGTGGAGGTCAGGGACAATGTGGCGAGGGGGCTGCTTCACACCCACCCGTTCAGAGAGAGTTTGGCGGCAGTTTCTGCCGATTTTGCAGAGCCTGACAGGAGCTCAGGGAGGCTGGGGGCTGGCAGGCAGTAGAGGCGGCAGCATCAGCATCGCTCTGGCGCTTTGCTTTTCTTCAAAGCCGTAGTGCCTCCTTCTGTCTTCCAGCACTTGTTTTGTCTCTGTTCCCATCTCCTCTTTGCACGTACCATTCGAGTGGCTCTTGTCTATTTATTTTCTCTAATGGCATCAGGCTACAAGTGGCTGAACAGTTAAAATGAACACCATCGAGCTTTTTTCTTTTTTTTTTTTCCTTACATTCACTCTGGAAATGGGAATCTTTGAGCTTCTCTAGCTGGGTTCCCAAGGGATGGGGACTGTCCCCTTCTCTCTGAGCCCCCTAACCAAACTTCAGCCAAATCTGGTAAATGAAGAGAGATCTTAAAATATGATGTTTCCCTACCTTTGGGGTGGCACCAGGTGCCTGGAAGGAGAGAACCCTTTGATGCCTTCACCAAATAAAACCTTAGGATAAGCTTCTGCTGCAGGAGCAGTGCTGGGGATAGGTGGCTACCACTCCTGTGCTTGGAGGATCTGGATCTTCTGCTCATCAAAATGGATTTAGAGCCAGCAAGAAGGAGGTCGTGCAGATACCATCTATTGCATTGTGCTCCTAGTGCTTCCCTCACTTTGGCTCTAAACCCCTGATACTTCATTCTGCTGAGTTGGAGCTCCAAGCTGGGCTCCTGCCTTCTGCAGGAGACTGTGGTCTCTTGGTCCTGTGTGCGATGGGAACCAGGGCAAGATCTACACTGGTCCTGGGAGCACAGAGCGACCCTGAAATGCAGCTCCTGGCTGGGCTGTAGGGGTGGCCATGTGTGGTTTGGGAAAGATGGGCTGGGGTTTGCAACTTGACACCACTGCTGGGATGCGATGGGTGCTCTGTGGCCCTGTACTTTCCCTGAAGCTTAGAAATCCAGACCCCCACATGACAGCTGGCTTTGGAATAGCAATGAACACAGCTGGGCTCATCAGAAGTTAAACTGATCAACTTCAGTGGGGGTGGAAGTTATTTCCTCATCTCCAAATTATTTTTCTGCAGCACCGGCAACCTGAGCATCCTGACAGCTGAGCACCACGGAGCCACCCTGCCCTGAATCAGTTGGGGAGGGTGACAGATCTTCCACCTCCTCAGGCCAGGCTGAACATGGAGCAAACAAGGGAAAAACAAATGAGACTGAAATCAAACCACTTGTAATTTGTGGGGTTTATAGAAGCACCACAGCTGGATTTTAAAGAAATATATAGTGTTGCCAAGCCAAAGCTTTATGAATTGAATGCCCTGACTTCTATTTCTCCCGTGCCCCAAAATGAAAACCATGATTGACTTCACAGCCATGAAACTTTAATAAGCTCAAAATTTGGTAATTTCTGAACAGGGAGCGTGTTTGGGCCATGTTTGACAAAGGAGTGAGTGGCAGGCAGGAGCAGCTCCAGCCCATTGATCTAGTGGTGCCTCGCTGCAGCTCAGGGGCAGATGCTGGGCTCATCCCTGTCCCCTGTGGGCTGGAAGACAGTGTCTGGGCTGGCAGGCTTGCAATTGCAGGGCTCCTGTGCAATGGAGCCTCAGCATAGGTGTGAGCCCCTCACCATGACCTTGGGGTCTGTGTGGGAGTCACTGTGGGATGATTTTATGGTTGGACTCAGTGATCTTGAGGGTCTTTTCCAGCATCTGTGATGCTCCAGCCCTGTTGCATAGCAGGCACTAATGTGAGTCCAGTGCGGGGATGGTAAAGGGGATTTTGGGGCTAGGGGAGGGGTGTCTGGCCCCACCTGACTGGTGCCGGAGGAGTCCCCAAAGGTGCCCTAGCACCCCACAGCCCACAGTCCTCACTATGATCTCAGCTCACCCTTCTGAAACACCCACAGTCCCTGTCCCCCAGTCCAGCCCTGCACCCCAACTCCTGCAGCCATCCCCAAATCCTGGGACTCCCCACCTTCATGGAGGCTTCCAGATGGGTACATGGGCTGGGGTGAAGGATGCTCCAAGCTGCTCCCCACCTTGTGCCAGCTCTTCCGCCCTGCACCAGCGGTGCCTGAGTGTGCTTCATCCCTGTCCTCCCCCAAGGCTTTCTTTCCTCCTTCCCTCGCAGCTGCTTTCTCCTTCTGCTCCTGCTCCCTTCTCGCTCCCTCCACTCTGCCTCAGAGACATACATAACTCTCCCGTGAAATATATACAGTGTAAATATATAAAAAGCCGGCGTTTGCCTGCTGCTTATGTATTCATGAAATAGTAAATAAATTTTATGGGATAATGTGAAGGCTGCCAGGGAGCAGGAGGATGAAAACTAACCCCTAATGAGCCTCCGTGTCAGTTTGGCACACTCGGGATCGATCTGCCGCTTCCATTTAGTGCCCAAGCGCGGGGGTGGAGGAGGTGTTTCCTCTGAGCATCGCTGTCACGACGCCTCGGTGATGGTCGCAGGGTCACGGGCTCAGCCGAGCGGGACGGGAAAAGTGGAGTGGGAGGGAGTGGGCTGTGAAGGTGTTGGTCTGGATTACGCTGAGATTTGGGAGGATGCGAAATGGGGGTGGGGGGATGTGACTGGGGAGGGGATGCTCAAGATTGCATGGGGAGGGATGCAGGCTTGCATGAGGAGCAATGAGAGGAGGGCTGTGGGAAAGATGAATGCTGGAGTGCGGGGAAGGATGCAGGGAAGGATGCAAGGAGGGATGCAGGTTTTTCAAGGGGAGTGCTGCAGGGAAGGATGCTGGGTGGAATGCAGACTTGCACAGGCTGCCAGGATGCAGTGAGGAAGACTGGAGGTGACAAGGCTGGTGAGGGGGCTGCAGAGGCGGAGGACAGCCAGGCATTGTCTTTCCTGCCAAGGCTCCATCCCTGATGCTGATTTTGTCCATGCAGGGAGCCTGGCTCAGGAGGGTTTGGGCTCCATCCTTCTGCCTTGACAAAAGGCAGTTCCTGGGGCTTGCCCATGAGCCCTGTCGGAGGAGGGGCTGAGCAGAGCTAGGTTTTCTCTCTGCAGCTCCTCAACATCCACTAAGGCCCGCAATCCTCCTTGGCAGTGCCGGCTTTCATGGGGAAGAAGGTGGGTGAAGGCTGCCCCAGCCACCGGCACACTGTGGGGCCTCCTCCCGCTCCGGTTATCCCATCCCGATGGGATTAACAGGAACACAGGATGTGGGGAGCACTCCAGAGAAGGTCTATGGTATGAAAAGACCTTTTCTTTAATCCACTTTATGGTGAGCAGGGTAAGTATATAATGGGGGGAAAGCAAGAAAAATTAGT
Organism: Baryphthengus martii; assembly: GCA_013396935.1. Classification (NCBI taxonomy): domain Eukaryota; kingdom Metazoa; phylum Chordata; class Aves; order Coraciiformes; family Momotidae; genus Baryphthengus; species Baryphthengus martii. Next base: position 76,913 of record VWZK01014981.1, on the reverse strand, counting down.
GTGTGCTTCCAAATGCCTGGAGACATGAGTATTATTGGATACCCCTGCACAGCCACTGAGCTTCAGAATAATAATATGGGGAATCCACCCACACCCAGGGAGGAATTTTAGGGGTTTTGTAGCTAAAAGCCAGACTGGCTTGGAAAGAAACCAGAAATGTTGGCTTGGTTATTGTGCTCAGCCGGTTGCAGGTCAGCAAGTGTGGCAACAGCATCTTGGGCGCTGCGCTACAGCCTCGTCATTCCAGGTACCGCATCAGGGACTGGTACCAGATAACAGGTACCAGGCTTCATTTAGAAAACAGCAAAACCTGCTGGTTTGGGAATACCTGGGGAGAGATAAATGTTTTCATAGGTAAATATATCAAGGCTTTATCCTCTTTGATGCATCCACTTTTGAGACCACCTTTGGGTGCAGCGCGCAAACGCCTGGCAGGCACCAAGGAACGCAGGGTGCCAGCTGGTGGAAATTTGGCACCAGATATATTTTCCATGAAGAATCAGTGATTTGAGGGAAAAGAAACATTTCCCAGCAGAGGTTCTGGCAACTTGTTAAAGCATTGTGTTGGGCTATGCTGCAGCATTTCTCCTTCGTCGTCGCCTGTCGCCTTTGCTAGGCTGAACTCACCCACGTGGGACGCAGCAGCTTTGTCAAGGTCACAATATTTGGAGTATTTAATGGGATGTTTCATTCCTGATGGACACCTTCATCCAGAGCCTGACTCTTCAATGCTTTTCATGCCTCCTTGGGAGATGAGTCCTGCAAACCACTCGCTCATCACCGAGGCTCAGCCCCACACCACATCAGCCTCTTCCCCTGCCCTATCCCTTCCAGCTCCCACCCATGGGTGCTGCCACGGATGGGGCCTGCTCCAGGCACCGCTGGCTTCCCCTGCCGGCACGGCTCCCCAGCCCTTCTCTGCCATGCTGCCTCTTGCCTCCCTCCCCCAGCGTATTTTTTTTTTATGGAGGGAATGAGATGGAGAAGTAAAAATTATTAACCCCGAGGTCAGCACTGGCTGCCTCATTCCTCTCTAGCTTCAAGCACTTTCTCCCTCATCTGTTTCACAGACAGCGATGTTCGGCTCAACACATTTGCATATACTTATTGCATTTTTTTTTAGTCTTTATCTATTTATTTATTTTTAAAGAGACAGAGCCACTCTTGCCTCTTTTTTTGCCTCCTGCGAGCTTTCCTTAGCCGCTCTGTGAGATTCGATTCCCTGTCAGCATGGCTTGCTGACAGAGGCAGGGGTGTGCAGGACCCGTGTGGCGCTGAGAGGGACGCTGGGCTTCGCTCTCCTCCTCCCACTTCAATTTCACTGCTGCTTTCTCCGCGTTTTCCCTATAAAATGGCTGAGTTGTTCCCCTTGGCTACTGGGGAACAAAAGCCTGGCGGTGGATGGCCATCAGGGTTGCACACATCTTCCACGTCACGATGATGTTTCCCCTGAAAGCCCTGGTGGGCAAGGGCAGCAGAAAGCTCCTGGTGGTCCCATGCTTGTCCAAAGCAGGATGGAGATGGAAAACTCTCACCATTCCCAAGGCCTTCCCCAGGCTTTCTGCAGCCACTGTGGGCGAGCACGGCTGGGTGCAGAGGGAGGGACCTCCAAAGCCATCAGCATGTTGTAAAACCTACCCCTCTTCTAGGCATTTAGCAGCACCCCCAGGCTCAGCATCCACCTTCTCTTCAGCACGGCAAAGCCTTTCTCCTCCCATTCATCCTGAGAAATACTAAGGGGGAAAAAATAAATAAAAAATTAAGCGTGTTATATCTTAAGCTCAGCATCTCCAAAAAATCACTTGCAGATATTCATAATGGTCCGGCAGCTATTAGAGGCGCGAGAAGGAGGGAAAGGGAAGGAAATGAATGCCGGGTGAGAAGAGAAAATTCATAGCCCCTCTGATACGCCATGATAAATAATTATGAGTTATTAATTTTAAATTACATCTTTAATGCGTTGCATGATTTTAATTCCCACCACAGTATTAATATAGGGACTCTGGGTTTGATTAATTTAAAGCAGAACAGAAAGGTGTCGATTCCCGGGGCTGCTGGGGACCTCGTGGGGCTGTGCAGGGAGGGAGTTTGCCCTGGGATGGGCACGGGGGACAGCTGCTCCTACATCGCAGTACACAGGAGAACAGCCAGCTGTGGGGTGCGGTCAGCGGGGTGGGCAATGGGGTGAGGTGCTTCAGAGCCTGTGGCTTTGTTATTTTAGGGGTGGGATGGGGGGAAGCTGCGAGGTGCTGTGTTGAGGTGGGGAGCGCATCATAGATGGGTTCAGTGAGCCAAGAGCACCCATCCTGCAGCCCACCCAACATCCCCACCGAGGCCAATGAAGGCCACTAGGTAGCAACTCCTTAACTGCTTCATCCCAAGTCCTTATTAATGAAACCAAAACAGGGACTTTGACCGCCAAAAGCCGCTTGGCACATCCACCCGTGCCCTCCCCACTGGCAGGACCCCTCCCACCCCCGCCAGAGCTCTGCCGGGGCCAGGAAGCTGCTCTAAGTTTGCTTTCCGAGTAAACTTCCCCTAAGTGTGACAATCGCTTTAGCTTCCCAGCGAGGATTTACCGGGCTTCTGTTATCTCTTTGAAAGTCGGAGTTCTCCAAATGGGCATGAGAGAGCAGCCGGAGAGGTCAGAGCCAGTTAGGCTGCACAGCCGTTCAAAGCCCCCTTCCAAGCGGCATTAAAGACAGGATTAAGTCTAAGAGGGTTATGGAGGGAGGAGTAAAACAGCCTTGTCCTGCACACAGCGCCGAGATAAGGCTCTGTTCTCTAGGTGTGAACTCCCGCGTGTGCAAGCCCAGGCACTCCGGGGTTTGCGGCAGAAATTGGAGGGATAATACCAGAGGCGGGGGGATCAAGCTGGAGCCGAAATGGCCCCCTCACAGGCGGTGGGGTTGGGTGGTACCGCTCACAGACGTCCCGTTATTTATAGGATTTTTTAATCCAGGAAGCAATGGCACAAGCAGCCTGATTTTCCACTTGTTTGGGCCATGGGGAAGCAAAGGGCTGGGGGATTCCTGGGTGCAGTGCTGGGTGGGTGCACCCAGAGCTCCTTGCTCCCACCCTGCCTCCTGGGCAAGATGAAAGGAAAGGCTGATGTGACCAAAGCCAAGTGGGCAGGCGATGGAGGAGGAAAGAATAATGTTCCTCTTTCTGGGCTCTTCAGCTCCTCTTCCTCAGCACATCACACCCTCTGCCTTGGTGGTCTCGCTTCCCGATGGTGATGTTGCAGAGATCCCAGGAGTGTGCAATTAGCCACTATTAGTTACCCCAGTGCCCACGTCTCTGGCAGCCTCTTGACAGCAACACTGTCCCTGTAGAAAAAGTGACCCATATCTCGGGGGGAGACCACAGTGACCAACTTTTCCTTGGTGCTCATCCCTGCAGCAGCTGAGTATGAATCAGTTCATCCATCTCACAGCATGGCTCAGAAGTGATATTCTTGTCCCGTGCTGATGAGGAAACCAAGGCACGGTGACACCCTTGCGAAGCAGCTGCTGGTGATGCTCAGAACAGACCTTCCACAGGCATTCTGTGATCTTTACGGATGCCCTCCAACTTGAGAACTTCTATGATTTCAGTAGGGATGCAGGCATGGGATGGGAATGGAGATGGGGATGGAGCATGCTGCACCATCTGTCTTTACCCTCCCAGCCTAGAAAACAGCTGGCAGACGGCCCATCCAAGTGGGGTGCTTCTCACCAAGCACCCCCCAAGGGTGCTGGGCTTGCTCTGGCTCTCTCCTGGCGCGCTTCACTTTGCTTCACCGGCCCCAGTGGGGTTTTGCAGCCCCAGGAGCTGCTACCAGCAGAGGGAGTGGGAATCGAGCAGGATTTGAGCCTCTCCCAAGTACAGTATTTGCGTTTTTCCTTTATTGGCTGGATCCCGAGGCTGCTCTCCGAAGAGCCAAGTGACAGTGTTATGTCTGCATGCTCAGAGGCTGTTAAATTAAACAGTTCAGGGAATTAACGACATGCCGTGAGCTGCAGCAAACCCACTCGCAGCCAGAGATGGCTGGATTTGCTCCTCGCCAAAAAACACTGGGAAAACAACGCTAATAAAGAAGAATAACAGAGTCCCTGCCCACTGCATGGAGGCTTTTATTTCTTCTTTTGCCTTTCTTCCGTATTTTTTCAGGGTTGAGGGCTCTGTGGTCATGATGCTGCTCCCTCAGAAGGGTTTAGTGGCTGGGCTGGGGCTGCCCAAAGATGTGGCTTGGCCTGACCATGGGCTGCTCCTTGGAGCCTGAGAGAGGATTTGTCAGCCAATTGGCAAGTGGGAGCACTCTGGGCTCAGCCATGAGCTTAGCTGAAGGTCAAAGCCCAGCTGGGTCTGTCCAAAGGCAAGCAGAGCTCAGCTCACCATGGCTGAACACTCAGGGGCTTATTCCTTCCAAATGTGCCCTGTTACTTCAAAGCATCTCCCTGATGGCTTCATGTGCTGTCTGCCCAGGGCCAGGGAACTCCTCCCTTGTCACTCCGAATGTTGTTGACCTCAGTCTCCCTGAGCCGGACAGGAGATCCCAGCAGAGTCCCCCCGTGTTAACAGCCTCTGCTTTCCACTGTCACTTACCTGGGTGATGGGGGTCTTGATGTTCACGGGGTACACTCCCCAAGACACAAGCACACACCCACCAAGGCAGAGGGGGTGACGTGCTGAGGAAGAAGAGCTGAAGAGCCCAGAAAGATGAGCCTTGTTCTTTGCTCTGTGACCACTTGCCCATTTGACCTTGACCATATCTCAACAGCTCCCCGAGTCCTCCCCAGTATCAGACTTGCCCAACCTCTCATTTTATAAAAACCAAGAGCTACTACAAGGATTTTTCCATCTTGTCTCACAGCTGCTCAGACAGTGTCTGGTGTGGCATTATAACAGGAGTGCTGGGCAGAGTCCTGGACGGTGGGGAGGGGGTAACATCCCCATTTCTCTTGTTCTCCCACACTGCAAAGCTTTGGGTGCACAGAGCATCCCCATCCTGTCCATCCACAGGACATGGAAGAGAAATAGCCTTTTTTTTTTTTCACAAGGGAGCTCAGTGGCACTTTTATACTTACATTTCTAGCCCTTTCTGCAAGGACAAAAAATTAATGAGTGAAGAAGAGGAGCATTTTCCCACCCCTGAAGCTCACCGAGGTGGTTTTGCAGGGCAAGGCTGAGGGTTGCTTGAGTGCTGGTGCTGCCATGGGATGGAGAGACTGAGCTTAGGTGGCCTCACCAACTAATTTATGTCTTGGTGCCCTGTTTTGGCATCCAGGGCCTTTTTATGATCCCTCTCCCAAGTATGCCTAGGGATCTCCAAGTATTTTGGGTGATGGGACCAGTTGAGCTCCCTGATTGCTTGCTGGGCTCTGAATCTCAAGCCTGGGATCTCTCCCAGCCTGGCCGGCGTGTGCTCCCTCCCTGCACCACTGACAGGAGGAAGATGTAGAGCAATCACAGCTCTGTGCTGCAAATATTAATTATCCACTAACTGCTCTCCAGGCAGCCATTAGATCTCAGCTCTCCGACAGCTGTTCCCAGTCGCCTGCCCGAGGGATGCTCCGGAGGGGGAGCAGCCGGGGGGCAGCAGGGGGCCAGGATGGAAGGGGTCCCCACGCCACCACACTCCCAAAGTGTGGATGAGCTGGCAAGAGGAGGGAGGATTTGGCACCAGCGCTTTGTTTTTCCCTGCAAAATGTTCCCATTCCAGTGTTTTGAGGTTCCATCCTTCCCACTAACCCCCCATCCCTGCTGCAGGAGGATGAGGAGGGTTTGCTGTCCCAAGGATTTTCACCTTTTCTCATTACTTCATCTCCTGGCTCGCTGAACAGGGTCACCACGTCTTGCTGCAATCGCTTGCAAACCCTGCATCCTTTGGTTTATTTTCCAGAAAGGCAAAATGGTTCCAGTTCAGCCCACTCTTCCTGCTTCCAGCAAGTCGTCCCACTCCTACCCTCACCTTGATGCATCTCCAACCATTTTCCTACCTCTTAGACAAGTCTGGCTGGTTTTTTTACTTGATTCCCCTTCCCCAGGGTGGAAAACTGTTGGCTGCAGACAAAAAAAAGGCAGCTCCCCAGGCAAGGCCACCTCTAAGTTACCCAAAGACCCTCCTAGACTCAAACGACTCCACCACCACCTAAATATTTCAGGCTCTGGTTGCAGCAGTGAGCTGCAGAGCTGTCAGAAGTGGGGGCACAAATTGCTCCACATCCGCATTCCTCAGTTTCCTCATGTGGGAAGTGGATGGAAAGCACATTGCCCAGCCCTTAGTGGGGTGCACCAAGTTTTCCGGGCTCAGCAGAATGTTTCCCACCCAGAAGGAAGCCCCCATCCCTCCTTATGCCAGTCTTCCCACAGGCAGAGCGGGTGGGCACACCAATAAGGAGCTAGTTAACGAAATAAATGAGCAAGGTAGGCCTGCACACGTATAAATCTCTCTGAGAGAACATTTAGACGTTCCATATTTGAGCTGGCTATCATTTAAATTACCTCGCTGCCTCCCCTCAATGTAGCCCCTTATTACCGTGTTTTTAATGCTCAGGGCTTAATTGCAATGGCTTGTGGGCTCCCCCTCCAAGCTCTCATCAGAAATTAGCTACCTCTCCTGCCCACTCATTATCCACCCAACCTGGGAGGCTCTGATGTGGTCCAGGGACAAGCTCCGTGTAGCTCCTGCGAGCTTTCCTGGGCTCCACAGGAAAGCCCCTTATGATGGGATCTGCCTGGAGTGTTAAAAATTATTTTGATTTTTTTTTTTTTTTAATACTTTCTTCCATCTCCCTGGGGAGTGGCCAAGTTTCAGGGGCTGGAGAACATCTGGAGAAGCTGTTGCAAGGGGGAGAGGTCTTCTTGAAGAAGTTGAGCTGTGGCGATGGCTTCCACCTTCCTGTCCCCACCATTTATCTTCCTGTCCACCCCAGGCACTGCCCTGGGGGGAGATTCATTGACATCCCCCTCCCTTATCTACAGGCAAGAGAAACAGGCCCCTGAGCATCTCCATCTTTTTACCCTCAAAAAGAGGTAGGAAATTGGGAAGAGTTTCTGAAGTCCCAGGGTGAAGGTGGGAGTGAGACCACTTGCTGGAAGGAGGGAGATGGGATCAGCCAGAAAATGAGACAGAGGATGAGGGTTTGTAAGCGACTGCCACAAGATGGTGTGACCCTGGGAAGGTGTAACTGGACAGCAAGCCAAGGGGAAAACTCATGAGAAAAGGTGAAAAAATATTCAGGAAGTAATACACAGGTTAAAAAAAAATGTGTGTGCTCAGCTCCTGAAGGTGACAATCTAGACAGAGCTCAAAATTCAGGGCAGCTTTGTCAAAGGGTCCAGTGCAGAGGGAAAAAAAAAAAAATCCCTAGAAAAGTGAGAATGTTTGGATTTGGCCATTTTCCAAGGGAAATATTTGCTTGCTTTGTTGTAAAATAGGAGGTTTCCTTTACCAAATTGGCCTCTTAGCCAGCCCAACTCAAACCAAACCCAGGGCCTTTCATGCACGGCCTCAGTCAGTCCCAAACCTTACTTGAGATGCCACCAGGTCCTGGAGAAGCAGCAACACGTGCTAAGTGACCAGACCAAGGCCAAGCAGCAGGAATGTGGCAGAGGGCAGCAGGACCTCTGCAAGGAAGCGATGTTGGGAGGGGGACTAAGTGGTCCAGGAGGGGTCCTACTGGTGCTGAGCCCAGTGTGCTGGGGCCCAGTGTGAGGGAAAGGTGTCAGTAGTTGGCAACCTGGGCTCGGCTGCTCCTTTTACGGCATCTTGTTTAATTGCACTGGCTAACGGTTCAGGGGAAGAGCTGCTCGGGGGCCTTATCTCTGCTTTCACCATTTTTCTTTCTGGGAAATGAAGTTAAAAATCCCTTCACAGCAGCTCCAGCGGAAAAAAAAATTAGTCCCATATCACTATTTAACATGCACTGCTAAAAACTAGATAAACACAGGCCGTCACTTGGAGATTAGCTCCTCACATGACTAAATGATTTATTTAGAAGATTCCTTCTTTTCTCTCCCGCTCTCTTTCTCTCTCTCTCTCCCCCTTTTCCTTGGCTAAGAACATATTAATCAGAAATTAGAGGCAGATGGAGGGATGGAGAACAGACTGACAAAGAGCAAAAGGAGAGGGAGAAGGGGGAAAGCTGAGCAAGGGCTGGAGGGATGCGAACAGGGTAGGGGAGAAGATGGGATGAGGAAAGGAAGAAGAGGAGGGAAGGCTAGTGTGGGGGTCAAAAAAAATGGATAAAGATGGAAATCTGAGAAGAGACTTGGAAAGAAGTAGGGCTGAGGCTAGGGCTGGAGATTGGGATGAGGATGGGGATATGCTGGGGGGCCAAGCAGAGGAGAGGGGACTAATGCAAAGGTGAAAGGGTGGAGGGCAGGAATGAAAGCGAGGGAAAAAAATGTAAAGAGGGAGGGAGAAAGAGCCCTAATTGTGTGCGGCAGGAATGCGCAGGGCTTAGCCTGCACCCCGGGGGACTCCTGGCCCTGAATGATTAAGGTACTTATCAGGCAGGGAGCTCCGGAGGGGCATGGGAGCAGCCCCCAGCCCCTCTAAGCCTCCCTCCCAGCCGGGGCCAGGGGGATTTGTGCCTCCCAGCCCCTCTTTGCCACTCCAGGTGTTGGCGATAAGAACATCCCGGCGCTGCTCAGCCCTCTCCATCCTTTCTGCCTCCCTGCTCAGGCGTGAAGGGAGGGGAGCAGGGCAGGGGGGGGCCGGGAGGTTCTCGCTGGGGATTTGCAATAGGGGGATAAAGGGAGAAACAACCCTGGCAGGATTAAAGGGGAGGGGTCTCTGCTGGGATAGGTGCTGTGCGGTGTCCCTTTTCTTTTATCCATATAGATAACCAGGCCTCGAGGCTGAGGCCTACAACGATAAGGAGATTAGGCGGATTGGCTCATTTGTAGTGAGATCCTCCAGCAGGGATATTCGGCTCTCTATAGACCCACCAGAAGGTTATCTAAATAGGCTAGACTTGAACTAACCCGGAGCCGGGCCCTGGGGGAGGCTCCCGGGACAAAGCGGGGACAAGGCGGGAGGGAGGGAGATGGGCAAGAGCGATGCTGCCATTAGCTGGGGACTTGGAGATGATGGGCAAGCGGGATGCTGCCATTAGCCAAGGACTTTTGCATCATCCGGCCCATGCCTGGTGTTGGCATCTCCAGCAGCAGCGACCTGACTATTCCCTCCAGCTAACCTGGGAATCATTTGGCTCCATCTGAAACAGCAGCTCAGGATGCTCCAGGGATGATGTTTAAGTCATAGAGGGAGCCTTCACCACCAGGCTGGGATGCTGGGAAATCCAGTGGGATGGGGAAATTCAGCCTCTGTTGGCATTGAGCAGGATCAACACAGTCACCTCTCCATGCACACCCCCACATTGTCTCTCCGGGTTCCCCCCCCCAGGACACTGCTCCCCTAGGATCCCACCAGCACCACACCAGTTGCACCCAGCTCTGGACACTCCAAGGTGCTGGGTGTCAAGGAGACCGGGAGAGCCCTGAGATTTCTTCCCCAAACACAGACAGTAGAAAGGATCACAGGAGTGATTATTAATTTTGCCATTGTATCAAGCACTCATTAGACGTAAACTAGAATTCAGTTCAACAGGTACAAAAATAGGACTTCTATTTTTTTTTAATACATTAACAAAATCTGAAATAAGCTGAATATGTAAGAAAAAAAGATCACATTTCTCAAGTATCAGTTTTCCCTTTTACATACTCTTGGAAGACTGGGGGTGCTGTCACTAGTAAGGAACCCAAACCAACAGCACCCCAGAAACCTCACCTCTCACATAAATTTATCCTGAAGAAGGGCGAAGACAAACACACCTTTCCCGGCCTTCAACCTTCTAATTACTCTCCCAGTTTGGGCAAACCAGTCTTTGAGCCACGCCCCTTGAGAAAAACCAAAGGGAAAAAAAGTATCTTTGCTGTTTCTAGGAACCATTCCAGCAAGCCAAGTTTTAAGCACTTAGAGGCAGAGTTTTGATAGTTTGGTAATGTAACTTTCTTTGAAACTTCAACATCAAATATGTACATCTATCTTTTTATAAGTGTATATATAATTGTGTATATATATATATATATACTTAATTTAAATGTGAATAGATTATATTAAATTTAAGCTTTAACATAGGTTTACCATAACGTTAAATTTAATTTTAATTTGATTAAGTTTTTAAGGCAAAATGTAATTCATTGAAATTAAAAAATTCAGCTTCTGCGAAAAATCAGATTTTAATTATACCATCCACCTTTTAATTTCATTTTTTTGTAATTGATTTTGATCCACCCTTTGCTCGGAATGGTAAGTGAGAGTCCTTGAGCATCGCAGGCGGGGGTGACTTCAGTCACTGGGGTCAGCCAACCCTCGCCAAGGGCAGAGCCAGGCCAGCCTCAAGCCACTGTCCATCACCTCCCTCAGCCGTTGCATTTCCCTTAGTCCCACGCCCATGGACCAAATAAGAAAAGGGGGCCTGTCAGAAAGATGGGGACAGTCCTTTTAGCAGGGCCTGTTGTGATAGAACCAGGGATGATGGTTTTAAATCAAAAGAGGAAGATTTAGACTACAGGGAAGGAAGAAATTTTTGATGCTAAGGGTGGTGAGACCCTGGCCCAAATTGCCCAGGGAGGTGGTCGAGGCCCCATTCCTGAAACCATTCCAGGTGAGGTTGGTTGGGACTCTGAGCAACGTGCTCTAGTTGCAGATGTTCCTGCTCGCTGCAGGAGGGTTGGTCTAGATGACCTTGAAAGGTCCCTTCTAACCCAAAGCATTCTATGATTCTATGATTCTGTGGTTCAGACTTGAGAGGGGGAGCAGCAGTTGCCAGTTCCTGGAGGAGCCATTGTGATGGCTGTCAGGGCTCAAGTGTTCCAGCAAGGTTGGTTTGGCAGATGCCTGCACGCATGTAAACTCCTGCACAGAAATCTCTACATGCGCATTCATGTGTGCAAATTTCTGCCCCAAACTCATGTGTGCAAACCCTTGGAGCTGGAAGAGCAGCCACAGGAAACTCACTTTGCCCCATCTCTGTTTTTACCGGAGCAGAGCTGTGTGGTGTAAAGGAATCCCCTCGTGTCAGCACTGGGTTATCTCCTGCACCCCATCCCTCAGGAGGGGTGCTCAGTGGCACAGCGGCCCTGGACTAAGCCCCTGTTCTTTGCACCCAAAAGGGGCCGAGTGCTGCTGGGGCTGCACAGCTGTGCGCAGGGACATTGGGAAGCAACAGCAGCACTGGTGTGCCCCATGGCACGCTTCTCTCTGGGCATCGCTCTGCTCCTCACAGGGACATACACACGCACCAAGATACAGGCAGTGATACACAGCCAGAGACATTATCCTCAGCCCTGCTGCCCGATAGCCTCCGTGTCTGTGTTTATCTGCACTCCTGACACCAGAAGTCTGGAATTCTTTTTTTTATTATTCTTTTTTTACATCCGCCAGCCTTTTTATTTCTCCTGTGATGTTTTTCCTTCCCCCCTCCCCATAACCACACCAGATCAGAGCCCAGCAATGCTCGGCAGCCCGGAAGCTCGCCCGCAGCATCCCTCCTTCTCCTTCCCTGGCCCCCACCACTTTCTCTTCTTCCCTTCTTTCCCCCTTTTTGTATGTTTGTTTGGGTTTTTTTTTCCCCCTTACACTCCTTTCTCCTTCCTCTTTATTTTATCTCGATTTGCCACAAATCTGTTCCTCTACAAAGCAGCTGCCATCTTTGTTCTTTGCCATTATCAGCTGCGGCACACGGGCTGGGCCAGGCTGCCTGGCAGACAATTGCTGACTAATAGACTGTCTGCGAGCTATTGTAGAGTGTGGCCCAGGCAGATCTATCACCGTGTCCTATCACCCGTGCCGCAGTCACACCGGAGAGAGCAGCAGGGAAGGGGAAGGGAGGAAGAGAGGGGAAAGGGAGGGGGG
>VWZK01014981.1:567-64953 GCA_013396935.1 Baryphthengus martii | reverse complement strand
AAAAAAAAGAAAAAAAAAAAAAAAAAAAAAAAAAAAAAAAAAAAAAAAGAAGGAAAAAGAGGGGGAAAAAAGAAGGGAAAAAAGAAAAGAGGGAAGAAGGGGAAAAGAAGAAGAAAATAGAAGGAGAGAAGAAAGGAGAATAAGGAAAATGAAGAAGAAAAAAAAAAAGAAAAAATGAGAAAAAGAAGGGAAAAAGAAGCAAAAAAGAAAGACAAAAAAAAAGGAAGGAAAGAAAAAAGAAGGCAACAAAAGAAAGAACAGAAGAAGGAAAAAGAAAAAAAAAAAAGAAAAAAAAAAGAAGAAAAAAAGAAGGGGAAATAAAAAGAAAGAAGATGAAAAAGGAAGAGAAAAGAAGAGGTGGCTGCAGTATGGGGGAGCCATCCCAGGCTGCCGATGGGGGACTCCTGGCTTCTGAAGGGACCAGGCTGCTACTACCACTGTGTTTGGCTTCTCTGGTGGCTAGTATGGTCTTACACCATATTTCTGCCAGCTATGTCTGGCTGCCAGTACCCAATAGCCCTGCAGGAGCCTTTGAGCCTGTGCCCTCTCTGGCAAATGGGGCTGGAAGGGGTGATGCACCTACCACCAGCTTCGTCCCTTCCCAAACCAGACTCAAAAAGGTGCTCAGGCTCCGATTTGGGGTAAAACTTGATGTCTAAGACAGCAACGGAAAATTCAGAGAGGTGAGTGTGGTTTCAAGGCTGGCAAGAGAGCAGCAGCCTGGGGATGGCCTTGTGCTGCCCGGCACGGCTGGGTACGCTATGGTGAGGGTCTCTGCCTCCCCCTCTGAACACACAATTATCCTGCAGCCATTAACAAGGCCTTAGTGCCTGATATAAAATTTTGTGGCAGAGAAATGTCAAGGATCCTCAATCAGCCAGCAAACACCCTTCCCGGTGTCCTCAGGGTCTGGGTTCCCAACTCCTTCCACAGCCAAGGGGCTCGGAGACAGTGTCCCGAGCCAAGCTGGGGTCTGCCCTGGAGAAGAGAGGGCAGGGGGAGCACAGCCTCACCACATAGCCCCCTTTGTGTCCCTAGCATCCCCACAGGCAGACAGGGGCTGTTCAATGCCCTGGCTGGTCCCTGCTGTCTGAGCTCACCTCCTGTCTGCAAAGAGAACAAGTGGGAGAAGGAAGCAGCATTTTTGGTTGAATTCTTTGGAATTTAGCTCTTTTGATTCCCTTCCTCACACCATGGGCAAAAGAAAGAAGCAGCTCTGGGCTGAGTGTGCCAATGCTGCCGAATCTCTAAGAGGGATGCTGGCTGCAGCGAGGGAGCACTGGGGATCTCATTCCCCCAAGGAAGAGCAGGGACGGAAGGGACAGAAGTCACAGAGCGGGGACAGAGGGAGCAGAGCACCCAGGGTGCGGTGCAGGGTGGGAAGGATGCGCTCCCTGCGGGATACACCCTGCCAGATGCGGCTGAGACGAGGCAGGAGAGGCGAACGGCAGAGGGGGCTGCAGGTCAGGAGGAGCAGGGACATGGCAGGGGCATGGCAGAGACACTGATGGGGACAGGCAGGGAGCAGTTCAGGGCTGCCAGGCCGTGGATGGTGGGGAGAACAGGAGCCCGAGGGCTGGGATGAAGGGCATGGAGAGCAGCAGCACCCTAGAATTCAGCAGCAGTGATGCCACCCCTCATAGGGAAACGCTGTCCCCAGCTCTAACATCTGTCCCCCACTATGGCCCAGTTGGCTCCCCCAGGGTGGAATTCTGTCCAAAAAGCCACCAAGAGATCCAGGGTGGTCAGAGCCAGTCTGGGCAAGCAGCTTTTTTCTAACCACGCTCCGACATCGCCTGATCCATGCGTGTGCACACAAGGTGAGAGGAGCTGAATAGTTGATTTCCCCAGCGGGTTTTGCTCCCGCTTGCTGTAAAGTTGTGAACAAAATGACCGGCCATGCATTGAACGGGCTTACATCGCTCTCCATATGGAAATGAAGATAATCCAAGTCTCAGCTTTGTGTTCTCCAGGAGAGAGCAGGGAGGGAGAGAGGGGCCGGGGGGATGGGGCAGGCTTGGAGCTGGGGGATATATCCTGCCCTGACACCTCCCTCCTCACCAGGGCTTCATCCTGAGCTGGCACAGCCCATTCCTGAGAATGGGGTGATGAAGACTTTTCAGGGACACATCAGCACCAAGCTCAGGCAGCTCCCAGTGCCTGGACAGCCTCGATTAAAGTTAAGCCCGATTTCATGCGCACGCTTAAATCAGAGCCTCGTGCCCTGACATCCCCCTTGAAATATTTAGTTGCATAATTCAGCTGGCAAGTTGGTCTCTCTCTCTCTCACACACACACACTTCCACACATTTCCTGAGTCTGATGGTTCCAAACAATAACAAAAAAGGATTATTCCTCCTAAACAAAGTATTACTAATTAGAGAGGCTTTTTTTTATTTGGTACTTGCAGTAAAACCCTTGAAGTGCCATTAACAACATGTAATTTCAGAAAAACAACAACAAAAAAAGGCTAGCAAGTAAATAATTACATGATTTGAAATTATCTCCAAAATTAAATCATTCTTCATTAGGCACTTTTGAAGGCTGCAGTTGGTGCATTTGCCTCTGGTTGTTGGTCGGTTTGTTTTTTGGAGGACAACATCCTGCAGGAATTGGGTTGGTTGTAAAGACCTTATCATTCACACTGCTCATTCAGTTCAGTTCATCTCTTTTGGGTCTCTTGCTGCACAAAACACAGAGACACCCGGTACCCACATTAAGGAGACCTGCTGGGTAGAGCTGGAGGATGATGAGGGAGGTTGGGAGGGAGAGGATGTCAGGATCCTGCCCCGCATCTGGGTTTTATTTCCTCTGACCACCCCACAGGTGACTTTGGGACCTCTCGCCATCACCAGCAATCTCACTCCCATGCTGAATAGCCCACGCAGCAAGACCTGGGAACGGGACCATCCTCCTGCTGTGGTGGGGAACCCGTCACTACAGGACACAGGGCTGACAAATGGGCTGAAATGGGATGGGTGAGCACCTGGCTGGGTTACCCTCTCTAGCAGGGGTAAAGAGATGGAGACATCTGCTGTGATGGACACATCGCCCCTGGGGTGCTAAGATGCTGCACTTCCAACTTCACCCGAAAAAAATCTTGTGCATTTGGCAGCTTAGGCCCAGCTGCCCCAAATCTATCAGCAGGTCCCTGTGGGGGCACATCATCACCATATGCTTTGCCTGCTTTCATCCATGGATAAGATGCTCATCTCGGCTTAGCTCGATGTCTTGGCTCCCCCTGTAGCCAGTGGAGAGAGAGGCACCCCCCAGCCCCACATGCCCCTAAAGCAGAGAGATGCCCAGCTGCCAGACAAGTGAGCCAGGGCTTCCTTGTCTCCTTCCAGCCCAGCTGCCATTCCCCTGCTTCTGAAATGTCACCCAGTTCAGATTGCTCCCCAAAAGCCTCATGTGGGGGTATCCTCCACCTGCCTCAGCACAGAGCAGCCTCTGTGGGTGGGTACAGCTCGGCACAGGGTGCAGTCAGGGGGGCACCACAGCCACACTAACACATGGGGGGCTGGGGGGATACTTGTGCTCCTCAGGACCGAAACAGATCTACTGTAGCACCGAACTGGATGAGAAATTCCCTGTGGCATAGGCAAGGGGCAATCCTGTCGTTTCGGGTGCCAGGGCGATGCTCAGAGAGCCTTGGCATGGTGGGGACACACGCAGCTGGCTAAGAAATGGGGACAGCCTCTTGATCACACCACCACGAGCTGGCAAATTGCCGTGACTTAACAAATTCACGCTGCTGAGCTGAGCTGTGGAAATCGCTCCAGTACACGTTCCCAGCCCCCTGCACATGTGCAGCCAGCAGTTTTGCTTAAGCCACATTTTCCCCTGCCGCTTGCAACGCACCCAGAGGGTCACCTGGATGGTGACCAGCATCCCCTTGGCAAATGCCACCTCTCCTGGGAGCTGGGGCCTGGCAGTAGGGCCATGGCTCTGTGCCTCTGGGAACACCTCAGTGTTGGGGGGATCTTTGGCTGCATCCCACAGGTCCCCCACTTATCAGCATCTCCCACATCCCCTTGCAGCACACAGAGAGCAGAGTCCAGCCTGTCCCGCATAAGGTCGACTTCATCTGACGCTGGGAATTTGGGGTTTTCTAGGATTTCCTTATGCCTCGTGTGACTTAGTATATATAAAGGCTTTGCAGAGCACAGTGATTCAGGAGCAGAACCACTCCCCATCCTTACTTCTAGTTGTTGTTGGCTTGTGGAGTACTTCAGGAGGAGAGGTGGTGCTGCCAGATTGCCTGGTGAGGCAAGATTCCCTGCTCTTGGCAAGGAGGATGATGCCTCCCAAAAGAAAATGGGGCAAAATCAGGCAGCAATGCGGATGAGACTTTGTTCTCATGAGATAAAAACTTGAGGTATCCACATGGAAAATCCTCATCACCCCCGGGATCCCATTGGGAGACCTCATGCTGCTTCATGTTCTCATGCACCCAAGGGCAGGAAGGGGAACACCAAGATGACAAATTACCAGGAATGGACAGCACCAGAGAGCTTTGAAGGAGACATTAGTATATGTTTCTGCCAGGGCTGCTGAGCACATGGAGATGTGGGACATCACACTCAATTCAGCCAGAAGCCATTCCTGCTGAGCATGGGATGGAAGGGGAAAGGGGCTTGCTATGGAGCTCCAACAAAGTCCAGCACTAATGGCTGAGTTTTTAGAAACTAAGAAAACCAACAACCTCAACCTCCAGGGACTAAGCCCCAAGCCCAGGGGGTACCAGAACTTAATCCCTCCTGCCATCCCAAGTTTGGGGACACAGGTGACAGAGTCAGGTGAGCTAAAGGAGGAGGAGAGCTGACTTCTCTGAGGTCTGGGCCACACTGTCAGCATGACAGCATGGGTGTGCATTCAGCCCTGCTGGAAAAACCAAGCCTGGCTGGTTAATTAAAGACTCAGTCCCTGAGATCTGCATATTCAGTTCTGTGGTACCAATACTACAAAATTGTTACACATCATTTCACACGCAGAGCCTGAGGAAGCAACTGGAGGAGTCAGTGACTTCAGGAAGGGGCTCATCTTACTCCACTGGGGTCATTTCTCCTGTGCAGCATCTTCAGAGTCACTTTCTGTCCTGGGTAATGTCAGCAACAACTTTTACCCTCACTAGGCGGATCTCCAAGCTTTGATTTGGGCTGCCTGCTATCCATCCATCCACCCATCCACCCACCCACTCACCTCTCCAACCCGTGTTCTGCCCTGTGGCTGGTCCTACCATTTCTGTCCCCGTGACAAGGCATGCAGGCACCTCACCACTCTCTGCTTTGAGATTGTCAACAGTAGACAGCAGCACATCAGAAAAGCTTGAACCTGCCCATGACCTCCTCTCTGCACATCAAAAAAAGCCATGTACAAACATACAACCTCCCCCCACAGGGTGGGACACGCCTGCTGCCAAGCAATGGCCATGAACCCAGATCTGGGGGGCTCTGACTCCTCATCAAACCCAAACCGTGGGGTTTTTTTCACCCAAGTTAGCGTCGTTCCTGTAGAGGCAGGCTGCACACATTGCCTGGGCATCTCTATTGGCATCCTGAACCCTCACTCCTCGTCTGTGTGCCACACAACCCTGGGAGGGGCGATTTAGGGTGGAGGAGAGCAGAAGAGGGGGTGGGCTGCGTGTTTGCGGGCGTGTGCTTTTTATTTCAGTAATTCTTTTATCTTGTTCTCGCACCCTGAACAGTATGAGCGTTCATCAAAGTAATTGACGCGGATGAAATTAGCGCTTCCTGCTATGTCGGACAGATAAACTTTGCTGAATATTGATTTTGCACAAAGAAAATGACATGTGCTTGGTCCTCACCCTTTATCTGGACGGAGCAGGGAGATGCTGGGGGAGGAGAGGGGGGAAGGAGGCAAGCCTTTGCTGGAGAAGCATCCATAAGAATTACTTTTATCTCTTCTTCCACAAGAAGACAACAGAAGATAAGGCTGGGAGACAGTGGTGGGGGAGGTGAGGAGGGGGGGATAAGGAAGAGGAGCCCAGCAGAGACCTCCGCTGTGGGTTCAACGTGGTGCTAGAAATGGTTGGGGGCTCTTTGTGCTTCGCTGCCCTGACAGGCGCTGGATTTGGGGAAGATAACTGTCTTTTCAGGGATGTGCATCACTAAAAGAGTGGAAGGAACAGTGCACTTCTCTTTCCCCTCCCTGAACCCCACGGCTATGGCTGGAGACAGCCAGTACTATCATGGAGACCTGTTGTCAATGGAGAAGGAGCAGCTCCCTGGGGTGATGGACACCCTGGGGGGGACATCGGTGAGTGACGTGCCAGACTCCTTGTGCCCCTCACCTAACCTGCCATGCTTGGGCGTCCTGGGAGCAGTGTGAAGGCTCTGAGGGAGCAATGTTTCCACGGGAAAGAAAAAGGTGGGCTTAGAGAAAGCCACGTGCAGCCAGGGAGCACTGCTGCATTAGGATTTGACTTTAGAGATGCATTTTCCCTGAGTTAACCACTTAAAAACAAGATGTTCCTGCTTATTGCATCCTTCCAGCATCACCAGAGGCAGAGCCAGGCAGAGCCAGAGCATCACCCAGCAAAGCATCCCACCAGGTCAGCTCATTCACAGCTCTTCTGTTCCCTGAGGGACCCATCCCCTCGCTTCAACATTTGCACAACAGAGTCACATGCAGCCCAAGGTTTTATGTCAACACCACACTCAGCAGAAAGGTGCTATGGGAAACAAAGCTGTCGCATGTGCTATTTTTCCCAAAACAAGAGGCAAAGGCGGCCTTGGAGATGCATGCCCTGCACATGGAATATCTTATGGGATAAATAAAAAGAGCCTTTAGATTTTTCAAAGGCTACAGGAAAATTCGTTAATATACCTTCTTCTGCCCTGGCACAGCCTACTTCAGTGCTGAGTCCCCCTCAGATGAACAAGCATCTCAGGCTTGTTGGTCCTGTCATAGCCCTGTCAGATCCTTCATGCCTTGCCCACAAATGTGGGCACCACCTACTAATATCTACAGTTTTTTGCAAAGCCTGACAGTCTTCTCAACATTGACTTCATAGTAAGTGCTTGGAGAACATGGGGAGCTGTTGAAAATTGCCCTGTGTGAACCCAGACAGCCTTGAGACTGAACCTGGATGAGGAAGACCTGGGCAAGGAGCAGCTCACATTCACCAGTGTGACATCAGCGGCGACTGAGTTTCTATATAAAGACTGAAAAAGGAGGATGCCAAAGGTGATGACCTTGAATTTTCCATCCTGCTGAGCAGGGTTGGGCATGGAGCAGAAGGCAAGGGGGAAGGGGCCAGGAGATGGGTTTTTTGGGGAAATCATTCCTTTTCTGAGCATATCTCCACGTGAGGCCATCAGCAGGGCTGAACATTTTGATTCACCTCCTGGCCAGGTTCAAAGACTTCAAAATATTCATGGATGCTCGGTTCCAACTAGAGGGAAAATAATGGTTCAAATGAGCTCCTCTCGCTCATTGTCATGATGAGAGAGTCTTTTATTTTGGATTTACTACAACACATTTGTGTGAAGCTCCAGCAAATGCCCCTCAGTAAGCTTGGCAGAATAAGGTCTTCTTGGCCTTTTATAATTTTCTATGGGTTAAACTATAGGTTGGTGGGTTGTGGGATCTTGTCCATACACTACTCCAAGGACCTGAGCTCAGCATCCCATCACACTGAGCTGAAAAATCATGCAAGACATGAAATGATCTGCATTCTTGTGTCCTGCCTAAAAATCCAGAGTCCAGGATGTCACTGGCAGCATGGGGCTTCCCTGGGTGGAGCTGAACACCTCAAAGACCCCAAGACAACCCTTCAGCTTGGGTGTGTTGGTGAAATGCTCCACTAGGACAACATCAGTCCCCCAGTTCTCTTGTTCTGAAATCCTAGTGGTGGCAGAGTACAAATCTCGCCAGTGTAGAGCCTGTAAAAGCCTGTGGTCCCCCAGATCAGTAGAAATTACCCCTCAAAACACCACGGGGGACGAACCAGTCCAACCCAGCACTTGTTTAGCTTCACACCATCCGAACAGCAGTTTAGAAGTCATCAGCAGAGTGTCCAGTTCCTTCAGTTTTTCTGGGCAAAACCGCATCTGATCTGATATTACAAATCACCCTCCTGCCTATGAAGCGAGGAGCCAGATCTGCAACTGTTTCCCGTGGCTGATGAATGCTTGGAAAGGCTTCGTTTGAACCAGCACCTCTTTCTCCTTCCTTTTTGTCTTCATACATCAGCAGAGAATTAGTGCACTTGGTAGATTTTTTTCTGCTTCCCACTTCCCATCAGGGTTTCCTATTTCCCTGGGTAAAGGGAAGTCAGGTTTCATCTCAGCTGGATCATTACAATTTCTGACTTCTTTTTCTTGATTTTTTTTTTCCCCTAGATATACCAGGCCTTGGGGAAAAAAAAAAAAAATCTCAGTCTTGCGTTTGCTGCCTGTATTTTCTAGACACGGTGCCCTGACATTGAGAGCAAACAGTTATTAAATAAACGCATTGTTAGGCATGCTTTTAGTCCTGACACCTCTGGCATATCTGCATTTATTATTTAGTGAATTAAGTGGTTTTAAATCAAGTGATAATCGGTGGGTGCCCTTGTACTCGGTATTTTATATCCTCCTGTGCATGCTTTGTTTGCAATTTCTGTACAATTTCTTTAGGTGCATTATATATTTTCCTTGAAATAGCATCACACTCTGCTCGGGTACCCAGTTTCCCAGAATGGCTCCTGCCATTAACGGTTTGATGCCCAGCCCCAGTCTCCTGCCCCTTGTCCCTGCCCTTTACCTCTCCTCCCACCCAGATCTCTACAAGGGAAAAAGACCTTTGCAAAAATCACCTTTGCCGCCACATTTCTTTGACAGGTGGTCCAACATTCCCTGTTTTGTGGGCTCACAGCTTGGAGCCCATGGGAAGTTTTGCCTGAAGAAGGCAGATGATGCTCGGCCCTCCAGATACTCGTAGATGCCTCGTGTGGTGAGCCCATAACTCATGTGAGTAGGTGTCACTTGGCATGAGTAAGGACCAGACAAGCTGACCCTGATTTCAGCAGCTCTTTGGGTCTCAATCTGCTGATCTTCTCTTGAAAGGGTGCCAACAAGTAGATACTACGTCACTGTGCATTCAGGTCAGTGTTTTGGTCATCTCAACAGGTCCATGGCTGGGGCTAAGGTTAAATCAGCCTTCCAGCTCCTCTCCATCATCCTGTATATGCATGCAAAGTCCCTTCTCCCACACACAAGGTTGCAAGTTCTTAAGATGTAGGTTTCTCCCTCTCCTACACATCTAGCAGTGATGGGGCTTCCCAACAAAGGGGGTCTGTTGCTACAAGAGCACTGTCACCTCCAAGGCCCCATACGGAGCTCCCTGCAGCCCTGTCCTCTGTAGGGCAGCAGGGAGAAGGTGCAGCTCTGTGTCCTGGGGAAACACAAGGCACAGCTCAGGAGGAAGGAGTTTCCAGCTGGCTTTGTACTCACTCCATCCCAGCTCTTTCCCAGTCTGCAACAGCCCCCAGTATATCATCCCCACATCTCTATGGAGGGTGCCCAGCTAGATCTCATCACCTGTAAAACCCCAGCTAAGGTCTGTCATGGCTCAGCAGCACTTGCACCATCAGCTCCCACTCTGTAATGCCTGTAGCCAGGCCCTGACTAAGCACTGGAGCTCACCACTGCTCACACCTTCTTGCCATGACCCACCGTCCAGCCACAGCCAGTGTGAGGTCACAGGGTACCCACATCATCCTAGCAGAATCATCTCCATCTCTCCATGATGTGGTCATCTCCAACTTTCCATGATGTCATCTGACCTGGAAGTCAGAGGCTGGACACATCGCACATCCCAGCGCTGCCTTCTATGCCAAGGACCAGGAGTAAGGATCATCTCACATAATTTTTTGGTGTCTTAAGTGAGCTATCAAAGCCTGAAACACCCAAGACCTGCTTTATAAGCCCACCAATGAGGTTGCTGGTTTGACTCCTGTGGTCACAAATGTGCAGCAGATAAGACTTGACCAAACCCCCAAGACTTTTGAGGGTGATATTCCACCCTGCCCACCCTTACCCGCTCTACCACCACAGCAAAAGACATGGCCTTGCCATTGCTCAGATGCTTTTCTTCCTCCTCCTGGCTGTTGTCCGTCTGCCCCTCCATCACACTCCACAGTACCCTGCTCAACCCCACCTTAGTCACAGTCTTGATGCCCATGATCACTCATTGTCCCTCCCCATACCCCGGGGTCAATGCATCACATCCTCATCCCCCCGCCTGCTTCCCGTCCCTGTCCCCCTTTGCGCCTGTTTTCCCATTTATCTCCTTTGCCTGGTGAATATACATAAATATGAGCAACTGTGTCTGTGTGTGACCTTACCTGCCCTGACTAAATTCATGTAGTGTCTGTGAAGATAATTCTAAAGCCATAAGAAGATAATAAAAAAAGGAAGATAAAAAAAAAAAAAAAGGGCAAGCATTGTGGTTTGTATTCTCTTATCTAACCTTCTGCAGGCCCTGGGTGGGAGTGCAGTCCCTCGCTATTTAAAGAGATGCTGCAGTTGGGAGCTGCACGAGGCAGTCGCAGAGATGGAGAGGGACCACGCGGCCCTGAGTACCATCAGGGATAGGGTTGGCCAGGTTCTTATTCTTTCTGCAGTGCACGTGATGACTTTCTGCTTGAGGGAGGGAAATCCCACTGCTGGCAAAATCCCACTCAAAATATCTGCCTGGCCTGATCCTTCCTCCCTGTTCTACTCCAAAGCAAGTGGGCATCCTGGTCAGGAAAGCCTGAGGAGGCAGCAGATAAATATGGGACCACACAATCAGCAGCTGACCACAGCAGGTGCCTGTTGCAAAGACTGAGCTCTAAAAGGGAAAACCAAATCTCCAGGTGTGAATTTTGTAATATTTTTTTTCCATCTAAAAATACCACTGGAGCTGAAGGCAGCCTTTGCAGGAGAGGGCATTGATTGCGGGGACGAAGGAAATTATCACAGGCTTCATCACAGCCGTGTCATCTTTGAACAGAATGGCTTGTCAGATAGATGTGAGCGCAGGAGTCAAAATGATCAGGCGAAACAAAATACAGTGTCCTCCTTGAAATGAGACCTCGAGGAGATAAAGCAACATGCCGGGGAGAGAAATCCTGAGATTTCCCCTGGCTCTAAGAAATACTGAAATCTCTGAAATCACTTTCCCATGGGCTTAAATTGCTGCAGTCCAAGCTGTGCAGTGAACCTGTGCTGGTGTGTAACTTGGTCCTGACTTCACCGGCCAAGCCAGCCCTCCTGTGGTCCCCTTGAAGGCACAAGTCTCAGATCAAAACAGTACTGACCAAATCTTAAATGCTTCCAAACTTTGCCCAAAAGCACTTTGCTCTTTTCCCTCCTGTGGCTTTGTATTTTTGCATGGCTGGGATGTAAACATAATAAGGTAAATCATCATGGAGTTGGTTAGAAAAACGTATGGAAGAAACAAAAAAACCAAATGAACCCTTAATGCACAAAAGGAGGACATGGTTAATGGAGTCTCCAATGCTCCGGGTCTTGGTCTGACAGATCTCAGCCTTGGGGAGCCGAGGGGTAGCACAAGGTGCTCGGGGACGTCTGCAGGGATATAGGTGTTGTACCACAGCACAGCTGGGGCCACAATACTGCTGCAGGCATCCTGCTCCCCAAGGGCTTCTTGGGAGAAGCTGCTCCTTGGGTCTGATCCTGCTCCTTCAAATCTCATGTCCTGGTGAAAGAGGAGATGTGGGAGCAAGAAATGTCCCCTCCTCACCCTTCACAGGCAGGGATGCAGGTAGAACTTGATAAGAAGGTCCTGCCTGGCAAGCGACTGATGGGAAGGGGACAGGGACAGCCACTGTCAGCCCCAGGGAGTGAGATGAGGGACACCAACATGCCTCAGCCTGCTGCCCCCCTACCACCGCCTGCCTCCCCGGTACACGGCAAGGGCTTTCTGCCGCCTTTGTTCGGTGGCTCCGAAGTGGTGTCACCACAAAAGCAGAGGTGAAAGGGGTTAATTCAGGGGACAGAGGTAGGATGTGAAGATGCAGAGCGAGACAATGGGCCGCCTTCCTCTTTTGTCAGCGCAGCCATTGTGCCGCGTGTGAAAAATGAAATCTGTTTCATTTTCCTCCCAGATGCGATCGGGCGCCTCTATTTACAAGCCATCAAAAAAAGCAATCAAAGTGCTGGGGGGGGGGGACACTGCCATGGGGGGAGTGCAGGCCTGCCAGACACGGGTGCATCCCACCCCAGAACTGCCTTTATTTATTTATTTGGCATTTAACATTTATTTAGATTTAACCCGCTCCCTGCCTTAGGCATTGAAGTGGCTGAAACAATTGTAAAAGTCAATGGCAGAGAGGTTTTGGGCAGTGCCAGAGTGGGTGAGGGCTGGGTGCTGGCAGGGGATGGACAGGAGCATCCCTCCAGCTCAGCACCACAGCAGGGCAGAGAGGCTAGGATGAGCCCAGATACCTGCCTATGAAGCTTTCCATGCTCAGCCCATGGCCATCTCTCTGGTCATACCATCTTGTCTGCTACCACATTCCCCAGGCCCCCTCCAATTTTGCAGGAAGGATGGGCAGCTCTGGTGCAACTGTTAATCAATATTTCTCCTTCATCCTTGCAGAAGCAGATGAAAGTGGAAGGAAACCCAGCCCTGCTGCTCTCCCCCCTCCTATCTCTCCCCAAACCAATCTGTGGGTTTGCTACCAACATGAGAAATTTTCACCTCCAGCAAAGGTGTGAAACTTGGCAGTTTTGTTCCCTCTGAGGGGAATTACAGTCTTTGCAGAATGCAAACAAACAAACAAATGCAAATTAGCCTGAAAAAGTGTGGGTTTTTTCAATACACACGTTTTAACCTTTGGCTCAAATTAACAAATCCAGCTGGAAACTCTCAAGTTTTATTTCTTCCAATCCCAATACACAGCTGGCTGTCTCCTGAGATGCCAGTGTGGGTGAGAGACACCAGGCAGCAGGGGCTGAATTTGAGTGGTGGGTAGAGCAAGCCCTGAACCCTGATCTGCTCCAAGAACCCACAACTCCACAAAAACAACAGAGGCAAACATGGGCAAAGCACAGTCAAAACAAGGGATGCTTGAGGTCTGAGCTAAGGTCACCATACTCCTCCTGCTCAGTGCAGCTACCCTGATCTGAAACCAAACAAACTCATTCCAACTGTAGCGTGGGTTATCCTGGGCTGGGCAGTGCTGCCAGATTTCTTCCAGCGGCCTTTATTCCCCAGGCTCCCTGTCCCCATTGGGCTCTGGACATGGCTATGTGTGGATGGGGCCATGCTGGTCGGGTCTTCTGCAATGGCCATACTGGCCAACCCCATCCCTGGTGCAGCTTGGGACTTTCCCCAGCCCAGGTGACAACGATCAGCCCTCAAAGGAAGGCTGAGTTGGGGACAGCACTGGTGCCAACTCTGTGAGGAGCAGGTTTGGGGACATGCAATCAGGTTTGGTATCCAGGACACTTCCTAACATCCTTCAAGGTCTGCAGGTGCTGAGCCAAGGGACAACACTGGGTGATGGGCAGGGAAGGGAGACACTGCAGGGCTGAGAGACGTGCCCAGGGTTGTGCAGGGAGCCTGTGGTAGAGGAGAGGACTAACCCACTGGCTGGGGCCACCGGACCCCTCAGCAGCTTCATTCATAGTCAACAGACATCTACTCTGCATCGCATCCCATCCTCAACCACCCAACAGCCCTCTGCAGTCACCACAGGCAGAGTTTGAAGGTTGAGGGTGATGAGGCAGAGACAGTTCAGCTCCAGCTTTACACAACTTCCTTCCTCTAGTGACAGAGAGTGGGATGGGGGGGCGACATGCAGGGCAGGACCATCCTCCTCCTCCACGGCTCTTTGTGCCGGAGCCAGGCAGATGGGTGGCCCTCCAGCTCGGTGGCCACAGTACCCTCCAAGCCCAGCTTCATCTGCCAGCTAATAACCCCATGCTCCCGTCCACCTCCACATTGTCTCTCCACACACACGCACATGTGCCCCAGCCTTCTGGCAGCCCCAGGCAGGCACCGTCCCCCCAGCATCCCCTGAGAGGTGGTGAGCAGGACCTCATGGCCAGGGGATGGCAGGATGGCAAGCTGGCAGAGAAACTGTGGGTGTCAGATCACATAAATCAAGCTCTGAAGCCTTACTGTTTAACACACTCTTCTCCTTCGAGTTGTCAGTGAAACCGTTAATTAATTAGCTAATCCTGCAATGAAGTGGATTCTAAATGGATCTCCCCTCCCTTCCCCCCATTTAGGTAATTACTGCTGAGGGAGCTTTTGTGAGAGTAATTTTCCAACAGGGACAGCCCCGGATGGCAGAGGGAGATGAATTTAAAGAGGGGGGTGAAATAATAATACAAAGTAGGGGGGGTGAAGGAGAACTCCATCTGCAAGGCAGTACATTTTGGAGGCACAACCAGAGTCAGAAGACCTTTCTCTTGGCTTCTCCCAGCCAAGGTGACCAACACAGGACATGCTCAGCACCCATACACGAGAACCAGTGCGAAAAGGACACCTCAGCCTGCTCCAGGGTACTCCTGACAGCGGGTACCATAACACCAGCCCAGCTACTCTCTGCTCACATACAGGCTCCATCTTCCCCCTGCCTCCCTCAGGAGATGCTCAATCTCTGGGAAGCTCCAGCAATGATCTCCAGCACCATCCAACAAGAGCAGAGTGCTCCATCCCT
The DNA here is from genome assembly GCA_013396935.1 of Baryphthengus martii. NCBI lineage: Eukaryota > Metazoa > Chordata > Aves > Coraciiformes > Momotidae > Baryphthengus > Baryphthengus martii. The sequence continues at coordinate 50,270 of VWZK01014981.1, read as the reverse complement.
GCAACATTGGTGGTGGAGTCACAGCAGGTTTCCCACACCAGACCATACCTGACTGTCCCACTGCTCTAACCAGCACCTCCCAGCTTCAGCTTAAGTTCTGAAGAGCTTTCCACAACAAGAAATTGGTCAATAGGAATGAACACAAAACCTCGAAGAATTGAAGGGTGTTTCTTTTCCAAGCCAAGCAAAACAAAAAAGGTGATGGGATTTCATAGCTGAGCAATGAAATAAGCCAGCAGACTTCAGCCCAGCACCTACTGTGGCATTTATTTCAGAGTCAAGGCACCAAGACAGCACTAGCAGCATCAGGAGTAGAATTTCTCCTTCATATCTTGCTCTTTCCATGCCCCTGCACAGCTCCAAACCCTTTTTTGTTCCTCACTATGTCAAGCGAAGTCTCCAAGTGAAGATTTTTCAAAGGCACGCCGAGTTTTAGATCCTCAGTTTCATGTCCCCAAGTTGTACTGCGTCCAACAGAGATACGGCAGGAGTGGTGCAAGCCTGCCTGCCACAGCCGAGCTGCCTTTCAACTGCCTCGCATCGCTCATCAATGTGTTCAAAAATCAAAGGTTATTGCTGAAAGAAATCTCAGCTTGGCTATCTTCTGGGTGCAAAGAAACCCTGGACTGCAGCCACCATGGCTGCAAATACAGCCTCCCTGCCTGACCTCTGGGTACAAAGGGATCAGGACAACATTGTAAAAATCTCCCTAGGGCATTTCTACATGACGGGTAGCGTGTAAAGGTGCAAGCTCATTACCGGGGATACCCAAGCTTCAGATGAGCATTTGCTCACCATTATAGGGTAGGAAAACAGGTTCGTTGTGGGGAGGTGGCACCAATTTAACAGGTGCCTACAGCTTGTCTGTAGGGAAAATGTTCCCATCTCTGGAAGAGGTTCCCTGAGCCACTACCCTGCACCTGGCAGAGAGTCACATTTTCCACCCTTTCCCACCCACTTACTCATTTCCCCTGGGCCACAAAGCAGCAATGTCTCCTCCTTTTGGCAGCTCATTATATTGTAGCAGGCTCCCAGATAAATCGTATTACTAACAAATAGGACCTGAAAGAAGCATGGGTGGTGAAGGCAGGACTTCTTTTCTGACTCTGGTGATGTGACGAACACGGTGATACAACCAGAAATGCTTTAATATCCTTTTTCCTTAAGGCTCTCCCCAGACAGAACTGGGGAAAAATAGGGATGCAACCCAGTATCTTGCCTTGGCCTTGCTCTGTTGGTGGTGCAGCTGAAGTACCTTATAGAACTTTCCACTCTTACCCTCTTTCACATGGCTTCTCCACCAGCTGACTGCAAACAGCCTGACAGAAGCCGTTTTTGTTTGCTTCTCCTCCCAAGGAATAGGCTAAACCTCATCATTCCACGTTGCAAACTCCAGATAAAAAGATTATCCTAGCACAGCCCTTGAAACACTGGAGGTAGCTTGAGAGCAGGATATGTTCTGAGGCTTTCTGGTCCAGTAAGTGAGAGGGCAGGAGGGGCTTGGCAACGACGGGGTTATCAGGCTCTGCTAAGACCATGGGAGATCTTCTATAAATTGTTGTGGAAATTTTGGTTTTTGAAGATAAGGCCAGAAAATCTGAAAGGCTGAGCAGGATGTGGTGGGGTAATGGCTCCAATTCAGGGCATAAAATCCAAGATCTAAAATTGCAAGCGCTTAATGCCATACCCAAAGGATGTTGTTCTGGATAGCAGCATGTATGGGATAGTCTGAGGGGCACCAAGCTGATCCCTGATGCAAAACCAGCCCAGCTGTGTCAACACACCTCACCCAAAAGCCCGCAGCTGGGACACGTCACCTTTTCCCCAGAAGAAGTGCTTCCACAGTGGGGTTGGTCTCATCAGGACAGCACAAGGAGGGGGAAAAATAGCCCACCTCAGTTGTTATCCATCCTTCAGCCACAGACATAGCGCCAGAGGCTGTGACCATTTTAATCTGCATCTCCCCTCTCACTCCCGCTAGAAACGAGTGTAGTCAGCTGGAAAATTAAGACCCAAGGTTGAACCCGGAGGGGCATTAGGAGGGGTGGCTTGGCCAGCAGATACACAGAGCAGCCTGCCACAGCCCCGTGGCATTGCCGTGCCACCCCAGCTCTCCCTTCCTCCCCAGCCAAGCAGTGCCGGCAGCCCGTGCTCAGCATCTCGGCCACAGCATGGTAAATCACCGGTGACAGCTCCGGTGGGCACAGCGTGGTGAAAGCACGCTCCTGCCCGCGCTCACGGGCAGCTGTCGCGGGCAGAGGTCCAAGGTCAGCTAAGTGTTTAATGGGCCTCCTGCGAGGACCTGTGATGAAAGGCAGGCGGGAGAGAAGGCGAGAAGGGAGCATATGTCACAGCCTGAGCTCCAGGGCTGGGTTTAAGTGACAGGAGGATGCTTCCCATGCAGCTAAGCAAGCAGCAAGGATAGCTTTCCTGAGCCCATCTTTTCCAGGAGCACAGCAGGAACCTGCTGTGGCCTTTAGCACCCATGCGTTTGCAACTTGAGCATGGAAAATGGAGATCTGGATGCCCATAGCATAAGGTCCTGCCAGGATGAAGGCCAGCAGAGCATGGCCAAGAACTGCAGCTCAAATAGCTATGACAAAAGCCACAATGTGAAGCAAACCCAAACCAAGTGAGCTAAACCTCCCCTGGGTTTAGTCCTGGCTCTGAACCAATGTTTCCCTGTAATAAGTTAGATCAGAGGATGAGTAAGAGAAGGGCAAGATCCATGCACTGGTTGACAGCACTGGCTTCGGGCGTGATCATGTGAAACCCAGTGAAGACATAGCACCTGGGTATGAGTTATTTGGCCAGATCACTGTGGTTCTTTAAGTCTCTTGTCCAAGTACACCCAGAGCTGAGCAGCACTGACATCTCCTTCCCCCAGTGCTGCTGGTCAGCATGACTGATAAAACAAGTTTCCAAAAGGAAAGTCCTTCCAAATTCCTGGCCCAGCTACAAGCAGAAATTAATGACAATTTCAGCAGAATGTTGTCACTGCTGCTCCAAAATGAAAAGGACTCTGACTCAAACTCAACATTTTGGAGGTGTTGAAGCATTTTGGCATCTGAGTGTCCCCTGTGAGATATATTGATCTCTCCTCAACCATACTATTGCATCCTGTAGTACTTCCGTACCATAGTAGCTGATGACTCTCCTATACAAGACAATGTCTGGATGAACATGGTGGCTACAGGTTGTTCTCTTGTGTCTGGCAGTTTGGTAACTTAAAACAGCATCTACTTTACTGGACACCTTCAAGTTAAGTGAGAAAACTATTCCAAATTGCTGCAGCCAGAGCAGACACAAGGTCCAAGCCCTGTCCTTAGGAGGGCTACCTGTTACTAGGAACCATACACAAGCAAAAGCGTTGCCAACCTCCTTGTGCGATCAGAGATGTAGTTCCCCCAGCTCCTCTGCAAAACCTCTTCCAAACAGAAAAAAAACAACCATCGCTGCCTCTATCCCACACCAGCTTTCCCTCTTCCACATCCACATAATGCATCTTGTGACCCTTCTCCTTTTGCTCACCCCTTATTACCTGACTTGAGCTTGTTGCCTGGGTGGCACCTCAGGAAAACACGATACAGACTTTATTTCCCTGCATCTTTCGCAGGGCAGGCAGCACAGCGGGAGAGCTTTGCTGCATGGGAAGCTGCTGCATCATCTGCCCACCATGTGCACCTCAGCCTGGTTTTAACCAGCTCTCAGATTTTGGGGGTTAGTGGAAGAGATAAGCAGATGATGTGGGGAAAAGCAGAGAGCTGTTGCTGAGCAGCACGTCCTAGGGGGAAGGCAGGGGGAGAGGAGGCCACTGGGGACATGGGATACAAGGTTTGCTTTTGCAGACTGAATCAAACGTTGGAAAGCTGGTGAATTAGTGGTGTTTGCTGAGCAAACGCTGCCGGGTGGGGATAGGCAGAGAAAGAGTGTTTAAGCACACAGTCCTTTATTTGCGAGCAAACACCTCCAGCTCCTCCTTTCCCTCCCCTGTTCCTCCCTGCGCCTTCACCAGCTCATGCTCCAAAGAGGCTGGATGATGCCTCTCAAGAGGAGGAGGAGGAGTGAAATTCCCATGGGAGGGAGGAAATATGGGAGAACCGTTTTCTTTCACCAACATGCCTGAACCAGATCAGCCAAAAAGACAGTGGTGGCTTGTGGCAGGGGGATGGACTTAATGTAAAAAGAGAAATGCAATCCACACTCATCTTCAGTATTCCTTCTTTGGGCTGTATTTTCCATCTCAAACAGGTGCTGAAGCCTGGATGAAGACACTGAGAGCACTGCAAATACAAGATGCACTGCAGGAACTTGGGTATCACTATGGAGAAGCTGGTGCTCTTAAAGCCTTGGGGCTCAGCTACTGCAGAACAGAATTGCTTCTTGCAAGACAGGACAGATTGCTTTTTTTGGCCTCACTTGACTCTGAGTTCTGATGCTGATCTCAAATCTCTCTCCTGGCTGCAATCCCAGGGTGGGGAAATGATCTGGAAGAAGTTACCAAGCCTGTTCTGGAGATGCTGTGGGGACACACTAGAACATGCAGCCCTTGTCCCTTGGCTGGAAGCATCTGTACCAAGGCTGAAATGCCAGGCCCCTTGTTGTGCTGGGTACATGTCCAGTTATGAGATGAGACAAATGTAACCTGTCACTGTGGCTAGAAGATAAGGGGAGAACTGAAAGTCTCTGGAGGAAGAAGTGAAGGCACCAGAGAGGACAGCACAGCCAGCTGGATTTCACCTGTTGGCCGGGGACTGATCATAATACAACTTAGAGGGAGTTTTCTCTAAATATCTCCATCGTTTCATCTGGTCTGGAGTGCCCACATTCAAGTATGATCTCTGCCCATCCCTGTTCGGCAGTCACCATTTCCTTGTTTACGGAATTAAATTTGGAGCAGGAGCACTGAGTGCTGCAGGGTAACCTGCAACACACCTCTGCCAGCCATTTGATCTACTGCTCATCACATTTGATGACTGTGACTCAATGGAGAGGACAGAAGATAGGAGTTGTGATGTCTATCCCTTTCTGGCCTCTAAGCAAGTCCAGATAAATCTCTGGAAACTGGCTGTCTTCGCACTCTAAAAGTCCTCCCAAATACCTATTGATGTTCCATCTCCCTCTGCTCCTGGACATTCCTAAACCTTCTCCCACACTCCTCAGGCCTCCCCACCATGCTCATGTCTGCTTCAGCCTGTGGCCAACATCTCAGTGAATCGTATCACAAATCATCTTCCACTACTGGCCAACGGGTGCAGAAATATTTGGTCCAGGTTGCCACTTTCATTCATAAAACATCCCCCCCTGCAACTGCTAGACTGGCATTTATGGAACTGCTTTAATGTTCATTCACCCTGTGAAGGCCAGGTGATTAGACAGCAACCGTACTACACACACTGCTGCATGAATTACTCATCTCTGGCAACGTGTGTATCCATTATTAAACCGCTTGTGTGCTTGACCTGTGGCTTAATCCAGTGACACAACCATGGCTGCGGCAGAAATTCAGTCATCTGTAAAAGCAGCAACACCCTTCACGCCTACCTCTGTCGGCAGAGGCGCTATCTTATGTGGTAGTGGCGACAGCATTAACATGCCTCCAAGAAAGAGCCGCATCCTGGTATCCACCATGACATCCAGTGAAGCAGGATTAGAAACGAACGTCCACAAAAATCAGTTCAAGATGTAAAATACCCGTGGTGAGAAATCTCTGGCTGCCATAAATCAGCAAAACATCGCTGAAGGAAGTGGAGCAGTGCTGATTTAAGCCACCCAGCAGCTTGGTCCAGCCTTTGGAGCCCCATCTGGGATTAGCAGGAGAAATTGTTGGGGAGAGGAACAGTCTCATTACCTTGTCCCGGCTAATACTTTGCTTTTCTCTGGTCAATGTTGTTATTAGGAGCTGGATCTAACCAGTCATTGTAGGAAATGCCTCAGCTTCTCCCCCTCCCCACTGCTTAGGAGAGGAAAGGGAGAAGAGTTAATGCTGGCCAACGTGGGAACAAACCCTGTTGTAAAAGCAAGTCCTTATTCCATAATTGATTCTGCAAAGCAGCACATGCCTGGGAACACCAAGCCTTCCCAGCTCCAGGAAAACCTGGAAAATACACCTGGGTTCTCTCACCAAAAACCAGCAAGGCTAGCCTGCAAAACACTCAGCAATGCACAGATTGTCTCAGGCAACATCAATAACTCTCAGGCTGGGCAAGCAAAAAAGCATGCAGGGAGAGGGGCGTCTTCCACACATCTCATTACTGCTCCAGATGTGGGAAGAGGAACATCAGGGAGTAGCAAGGGACAGCTGCTCCCAGAACAAAGAGCTGACAGTGACCCCAGGGCAGCAGGCTCATAACATCATCCTACAATGTTTCTGGACAAGAGAATGAACCAAGTCCAGGATCTACCCAGGGTGTCCAGTCAGGGGCAGAAGACAAGCTACTTACAGCATAGGTCCAAGGTCCATCCAGGAGACAGAACCAGGCACACAGCAACACAGCTCAGGAAGAGGAGAAAAGATACAGGGCTACCCTTAAATAGAGCTCCTGGGAAGAGGTGAGTGGGGCCCCAGGAGAAGCCGATCAAGGCAATTAAAGGCAATTAGTGCCCTCAGGGACCTAATGAGTCTCATCTGTGCATCTCCAGCCCCTCTTCATGAGTTGGCTTTAGCTTTATATCATCAGGTATCAACTTCAATGAAAGTGTGACCCTCCATGAGATACTTTACTTTTAGGTACCTGATCTTGCCCCTTGCTCTTTTCCTGTAATGCACAGCATTTAGGGTTTTTGGTCTTTGAACACAGAGGCGTTGTTTTGCAGATGGAGTTTAATGACTGCTTTGTAGCCTGTGGTAAGATGAACATGTGGAACTAGTGTTCTGCAGATGCCTTTGGTCTCTTGTGTAGATAACATCAGTGTTAGCAGGATCCCAGCCTCACAAACTGTGGTGATCTCTTCCAGGTCTATCAATACAAGCTCCTGGGTCTCAGAAATTTAAGTTTACTATGTGGGTTAATTAGCTGAGATGACTCAACTCCCTTCAACACTGGAGCCATTGCTCTAGTCCAAGGAGTTCTTCAGCTATGCTGTGACAACAAGAACATGTGTGCTTTTAGCTCACACACTTGCTAGGTACAGTCTGTTTAGCTCCAAGTATTGTGCTGATGGTAAGTGCTAAAACAGCACCAAGGATCTCACCAAGAAGATGGCTTTGATTCAGTGTAAAGTATTTAGTGTTACAGGCAAGACCAAGGCTCTAATTTACACTAAAGTTAAAAAGTGAGACAGGAGGAGAGGAGGGAATTTACCACCTTCTGCAGCAGAACCAGCACTAGGAAGTATCTCCACCAGCTGCATTTCACAATTGGCCATAAAGGCACATTTCCCTTTCTGGTACTGGAGTAATAACCTCTAGGGCTGGGGCAAAGCAGACACATGTTGCGGTAGCCTGACATCTTTACATGCCAATCTGTTGTTCTTCCTCTCCCTGTGCCTTCTCCAGGCTTCCCTAATGCCATACATTGGCTTCACCACATGATCCCAGCTACCGAGGCAGAGCTGGAAGCAGGGAGCAGTGACTGAAAGTTGAGCAGGGACATCCCAGCCTAAGCTGTGCTGGAGCTCATAGAACTGTTTCACAAACACCATGTTTGGTCCAAATGTTTTTCTTGTTGACTGGCTTGCTGTTTGCAGATCTAGTGCCAATTTACAGTGTTAGTTTTCATCAGATGCAAGTACAACTCCAAGAGAAACCAACTGGGAGCCTGACATGTGACAAATATTCACTGTTCCTGGAAAACGGTGTAGAACTTCTTTCTGCCTGTGGTGAGACAGACAGCAACTCACCCCCACTAGTGGATGGTGCCAATCCCTTCCCCTTTACTAGGCTTCCTCTTTTCAAGAGTGCCAGCTGGGTCTGGACTAAGGCTGGCAGCAGGAGCATCCACAAGTCTTTACAAGAGCTGTATGCCAGCTTGCTTTGGCCAGGATGGGAGATTGTTCTTTCTGTGGAGAGCTCAGCACAGCAGCTTCACTTACCATTTAATGAGAGCTGATAACCAGTTACCTCAATCAGCTGTGAGATCTTGGAGATCACACCTAAAGATTTCACACGGATAAAAACTCTTTACACGCCTATGGGGTGAACCACTGAACACCATCAGCTTCAACCTATTTGCTGTTCATGATTCCCCATGGCTGAACCCTGCCTAGAGCAAGGGCAGCCTCCAAAATCCCCATAGCCTTTTGAAACTCTGGTAGTGAAGTTTTCCTCAGTGAGAGTGGTTGTTCTTACAATGCGTCAGTAGTTGGCGTTGTCACTTGGAGCCAAGCATCTCCTGGTCAGGCACCCTGTGGTCCTGCACAGGGCCACGTAGCTGAACAGAGAGTTAGGGACCTCGAGCACAGGCAGCTATTCTCACCTCCTGTGTCTGCAGAGGGTGATTCTCATCCTGGTGCTCTGAGATATTTCCCCTGTGGGCATATCTCTCCTCACTAAATATGGGACAAGGCTAACCCCTCCTCCAGTGTCTGGTGGTTAGTGGGGATGCTGTTCTGCTGATCTTTGCACCAGTTCAGTTACACTAGTTTGGATCTGTGGTGGGGTTTCCAGCCCACACTGATCTCCTGGCTTGTCCGCTGGTGACACTTCCTAGCACTAGCTTCAGCACCCCTTGGCCACAGAGTGAGTCTGAGGTCTTTCTGCATTCTCCAGTGCTGGCTGACTGCTCAGCGATTCTGTCCTGAAGGGTTTTGCCACGTCTTACACCTGGAGATGAACAGACCATTAATAAATCTTCCAGGAATCAAAAAATATCTCAGAAGAGCCAGGAAGAGCTGAAAACACCTCCAGCAAGGGGCAGGTGTGACACGTGCATGCACACCCCCTGCTCCCCATCTCCTTCTCCCTCCTCCTGATCCTTCTCTCTCTTTCATTCTCCTGAAAGAAAACTTGATGATTTCTGGGCTTTGTTGGCAGTTAGGAGGACACTGGATAAAGAAAGAGTCTGAGAAAGTGAAAGAGGGTGCTGCAGGAGGAGAAGGAGGGGAGAGCAGGAGAAGGAGGGATTCTCGGTATCTACAAGGGAATTAAAGCGCTTTTACTAGAGTGAAGAAATCAGCTAAAGAATGGCAGGCGAACAAAAGCAGCAAGGCTATGGACAAGTCGCTCTGAATAGATCCAGATCCCCTTAAGTTTGTAACACCCCCTACACACTTCTTTTTTCCCCTTCCCCCCTTTAAGCCTTTGCTCCTCACTTCTTCCAAGAACAAATGCAGCGCAGGGGGAAAAAAAAGGAAAAAATAAACCACACCACACGAGGGAGGGGAGGAGTGGAAGAAAGCTAAAAAAAAAAATCAAATAAAATAAAAGGTAATCCTCAGCCACTTTGCCCCTCTGGGGGCTGCTCTGGGCCAGATTAAAGGTCCGGTGTGAAACCATTCTGCTATTCAGATGCGATAAGCAGGATTTACAAGCAAAGAGAAAGAGAGAAAAGAATGGGTGAGAGGAGAAAAGGAGAATTATTTGTGTCTCTTAATACTTGTTAAGCACTTCGCTTTTGCTAGACCAGACAAGACACAGCTCTGCTCAAAGTCCATGCACAATCCTGCCTGCTTGTCCAACCCCCCCCTTCCCCCCCCACTTCCCCTCCCTCCCCGCCTTCCACTTTGGTTTGCTTTCCCCTGCCCCCATCCAAAGCGAGTAGGCAACACTTTGTTGCTACTGAGCTGAAATTGGTCTCCTCTCCAAGCGGCACACAAAGAGAATGGCAATTAACCTTCCTGTTCCCTGGTGACAGCGATCTAATCAGCGCTGCGCCCAGGCCTGGGCCAGCAGCTCAAAGGCAACAGTCTTTGTGCAGGGGTTGGGTGACACGGGAAGGGGGGGGGCGCTTTCGGACACACCCTACATCAAGGATGGGGTGGGTGCTCCATGAGCAACCATCTTGGATTATCTCAGGCCAACTAGCTTAAATTGGCAAGGAAGGTTCTCCAGTCAGCGTGGTGGAGAAATCTTGGTAGCTGCTGCTGGTACGAATAGCAGCCACCACTCCTCATGAGAAATAAGACATGGTGCTCAGTGACATGGTTCAGTGGTGGACTTGGTAATGCTGGGTTAATGGTTGAACTCAGTGATCTTGAAGGTGTTTTCCAACCAAAATGGTTCTATGATTCTAATTAAATCATGTACCTGTTGGATCTGGTCCAGAGGAGGCCACAAACATGATCCGCGGGTTGGAACCTCTCTGCTGTGAGGTCAGGCTGAGAGAGTTGGGGTTGTTAAGCCTGGAGAAGAGAAGGCTTCAGGGAGACCATATTGAGGCCTTTCAATACTTAAAGGGGCCTATCAGAAAGATGGGGACCATCTTTTTACCAGGGCCTCTTGTGAAAGGACAAGGGGTGACAGTTTTAAACTAAAAGAGATTTAGATGAGATAGAAGGAAGAAATTTTTGACACTGAGGCTGTTGAGACCCTGGCCCAGGTTGCCCAGAGAGGTGGTCAATATCCCATCCCTGAAGACATTCCAGGTGAGGTTGGACAGGGCTCTGAGCAACCTGCTGTAGTTGCAGATGTCCCTCCTCACTGTAGGGGGGTTGGACGAGATGACCTTTTAAGGTCTCTTCCAACCCAAACCAGTCTACGATTTTATAAAATTCTGGCCAAGCACAGACCTGGACCAGGTCTAATTGCTGTTTGCCGAGTAGAATGTGCCAGCTGAAGCCAGAGAGCAGCAGCAGCATGATGCTACAAAGATGTTGCAAGACATGCCTGGGGGTGTTGTGGTGGAGCCCCCAGATAGAACCAGGCCCACACTCCTTTGGGCACCATGTAGACCTGAATGGTCCAAATGGTCATTAGGCTGGCAGCCAAAGGAATCCTAAGTGTTTGGACTCTTCTCAGCGCTGCTGCTCACAGGAGGTTCACCAGTCCTCACTTCTTCTTCACATACTTCAGAACTGAATGACGGAAGAACAATTCCTGTGGGAGGAAGGAGGGAAAGGCCAACTCAAACTCCCACCACCAGCACTCTTCTCTGGACAAGGAAGGTACTTGCAGTGTTTCACAGCCAAGAACTACACACTGAGACCTGCAAAAAAGTCCTCATTTTTAAGCTTCTTTTAGAGTGGAAAATAAGGTTGTCAGAAAAACCTCAACCATCCCTTACAAAAAGAACACTACTCACCAGTGACACTTTTCAGCAGTCCTCTTCCTCTCCATATGTTTTTCATTTTTGCTAGAGATGAGGATAACAGCGAGCGTCTTATTAAAAGACCAAGATATAAGCCTTGTGTTTCTGCTGCTTTCCAGGAAGAAAACATGAACCTCCTGGAGGTCAGTCAAAAATGGACAAATGCTTTAATTTATGTTTTTAAACCTCTGAAAAATCCATCCTAGTTGTGACTGTGTATCCAAGTAATCAAAACAAAGGTCTCAGAATCAATCTTTAACTTTCTCATGAGCCTTCTATTAGATCCAGCAATGCAGAAAAAGTGACAGTGAAACGTCCTCTTGCAGGCAAAAAAAACCCACAAAACCACAAAACTCAAAACCCAACCCAAATAAACACCATCACCTCCCAAAGAAAACAAACCATCACCTCTCTTTTTTTTTTTCTTCACTTTTTACTTCTAAGAAAAAAAAGTCTTAAAACTGTCACTGGAGTTTTCTCAAGCACTGAAAATTCACTGATTCCTCATGTGTTAGTACAAAACTTTCCTACTGAGGCAGAGCAGGAGACCTGTACCTGCACCTAGAGGACATCCTGATGGGAGGTAGGCATTCCAGCTTGTTTTGACATCACATTCATCCATATGGGAAGCATTGTCCACAATCCCCTGCTTAAAAAACAGTCCTTGATCATGTTTGTATGGTGTGGAGCTTAAAGTTTCAAGCCTTCTGGTGATGAGACCTCTTCTCTTAGTCTTCTCCAGAGCCTGGCACATCTCAGGGCAGGTTAGCACGACCCAATTGCAGAGCTCTGCAATTCACGAAGGTGCCAACACTTGTGGCTTCCTAACTTGCCTAGGGGTCTCCCTGCTCGGGTTTAGCCCTTTTGTGCCACAAGCCAAGAGGAAAGGAGTTGATTGAAGGTGTCTTCCTCCTGAGCTCACCTAGGGCCAGACACTAGGAAGGTGCTCAAGTCACTGCTCTGTTCTGCAGTGCTTCGGGGGATGATTGCATCTAGCTCAGACAGATAGGTACAAACATCTCAATTACACCTAAGAAGGCGCATAATTGAGCCTAAATTGATTCAAACAGAGGCAATTAAAGCAAAACTCGGATCCCCACTGGGAAGCAAAGGCACGGCTTATTTTTAACTCATAACCACAACAAAAATAATCATTACAGGGCAGGATAACATCCCTCCCCTCCAGCAAGCTGGCGCTAAACCGGTCTAATTGCCCTTCAGCGACTACCTTCACCCTGCAGGTTTTTGGGGAGAGGGGTGTGGAAGGGCAGTTCAGCACCACGGCCAGTGGCTGGGCTGGGCGCACCCCGCCTATAATACCCTCTAGCACCCCAGGGGACAGCTGCCCGCGCTCCTGCCTGCTGGCCCAAGAGCTGCCAGCCTGGGCTTCTGCCTACTCCTCCTCCTGTACACCAAGGCAGCAGCAGCCCAAGCGTACGTCCTGCAGCAGTTCCTCGCAACGCTTCGCCCCGTATCGCCGTCCTCAGAAAGGGCGCCTCAAAGGGTGGCTTTGGGAGGATGCTTCTCTCGTTCATGGTTAGGTGGAGACCTGAAGTGGCATTGCTCTGTATGAAGAGCAAACAAGAAGCATCAATTAGAAGTAATTACTACCCCCTCCCCATAACTTAAGAGGCTAATATTAGGCTTCATTTTTAAGAAAGATAATTTGACGACCATAAATTACAATTATAAAAACTTCATTAGAGTCGGTAGCAATCCATCCACCATTGTTCTAATTACACACTGTAGGAGTAATGAATGCTAATGGTTTAATGTACAATAATTACCACAATTGAAAAATAATAATAATACAGAACAACCTCAGTTATCCAAATGTCACGGGGGACATGGAATGGGTTGGGGAAATCATGGTTTCAGATAATTGAGGGGCTCTTCAGCGTGATTAATAGGTGATGTGACCTCTGCGTGAGGAATGAGGAGTTTTAAATGAATGCAGTGTGGTCAAGTGAGGTAAGGCACTGTGCAGGGGGAAAAATCAGACATCTTCCATCCTAGCTTTGAATTTTGAGGACATTTTTGAGTTGGTGTGAATTTATTGAACTTGTAACTGACCTGTGCGATCTCCTGATGATTTCCAGGTGTGGTTGGCAGGGTTTAAAGCAGAAATACAGATCTGCGTTTGACATGCTGTGCAGAGCACGAGGCAATTTCAGCCCCTTGCAGCACAGCAACACCACTGAATCATAGGATATTTCAGGTGGGACAGGACCTCAAGAAGTCTCTAAGCCAATCTCCTATTCAAATCAAGCCCAACACTGAATTTAGACTGGGTTTTTCAGGGATTTGTCCAGCCAGTTCTTGAACCTCTAAGGATGAGGATCCTGTGATTTCCTTTGACCCCTGTTCCACAGCTCATTCTCACAGTGAGTTTTATCTCCTTATATCCCATTACTTCCTCCCCTGCCTCAGTTTATTCCCACCTCCTCTCCTGTCATGCACCCCAGTAAAGAGCCTGAACACCCCCAATTTCCTCAACCTCTCCTCCCTCCAGCCCCCTGAACATCTTGACAACCCTCTGCTGAACTTACACCCATTTATCTACAACTTTCTTTCATATATTTATTTATCAACATCTTAGTGCACCCCACGGACAAGGTTTTGCATTTGTCCCTGTTAAATTCCATGTTTCCTGCCAGCCAATTTCTCCAGCCCATCCAGATCTCTCTGAAAGGCTGCCCCACCCTACAGCATGATGAACCCCACCAGGTCACATATTGCACAGGATGAACATATGAAACAGAAGAGGTCTTAGGACATCTCCCAGAATAACTCTGCTTGTAATGTAAGATAAAGGTGAAATAAAAGGATTGACCCAAGTAATCATCCCTTTGAATGAATAGCTCAGTTTGCTCCTATTTTTGATCCTGTTCAGAGGAACTTACCTTGTAAATAAAACTGTGGGATTTGCTATGTTATCCTCCAGCAGCAGGTCGAAATCTGTGAACTGGATCAGTTACTTTGCCAGGTCACTCTGCCATCACAGCTTTGCTTAGGCTGGGACACAAAGTCAGCCCAAAATAGTTTCAACATCTGCCTTTCTACAATGAGTTTATGACTGGATCCCCTCACCAAGCTATTGCAGACTATGAATTGGCTTATCCTAGGAAATCAGTTGACTCTTTCCCCTTCCTCAGACACAGGCTGCACAGGGATTATGAAAAGCATTACAGCCTACAAAATGTGATGAAAGAAGAAAGAAATCAAGTTTCCAGAAAGGAGAACAAAGCAAGTCTGTTGTGTCAGGAAGCAGAAAGCAGATACTGGAAGCATAGAACCACCAATCATCAAATAGTGACTCTCAGAGCTCCCCAGGATTGGTACAAGAAGAACATTCAAGCAGAACCTGGATGGGGTGTGCATAAAGGAGAGGCATATCCTGAAGAGCTTTTCTAGCTCTGCTCTTAACACCCTGCAGCACACTCCCATGGACAGGTGTTCCCTGGATGCCTGGGTGTTACAGGGGCTTGCTGGTGCTTCTGAGCTTCGTCGGTTGGCGTGAGGGACCAAAAGGCTCAGATGTCATTTTAAAAGGTCAGGTTTAGGCTTCTTAATTCTTGCCTTGATGAGGAGCCTGATAGGAAGGGAAATGTTGAGAGAAATCAGAACTTCTGATTTATTTGCTACAGGGTTTGGAAGGTGACGCCCAACCACCCTAAAGCCTATTCTAGCTTTGACCAAAATCCTGTGACTAAAGCAACTTGAGGAGATCTTGCTGCTAAAACATCTCTAAGAAACAACAAGCTAGGGTTGAGAAAATACTGGGCTTTAGGCTCTTATTTCTGCATCTTGGCTGACATTACAAAAATGCAGAAAAGCTCACTCATGCTGTGTGACATCTCTTGGAGCAGCCCAGGTTTAAGCATCATTTCCCACAGACCTACAACCAGCCTGGCTTCTGTAGGACATCTCTGGAGCCTGAAAGCAGATCCCATCTACGTTACACAGCCTGATTAGGAACAAGGAATTCATGATATGCTTCCTCTTTAATAGGATCCTAATTTATAAGAATGCAGATAATATATCAATGGAAATTAACTTCACACTTTCCTTACACTGGCAGGTTGAGCTGCAGGTGAGTGGAATGTAATTAAGAAATTAAAAGGTAATTTCCACATATGCTTTCTGCTAATCTAACTCGGCAATCATTTAATTTACAGCAGGGGACTGGCAAGGAGGCAAGCCAAAATAAATAAGAGAATACTACGTTTAATCACTCAGCAGAATAGTAATGGAATGGAGTGGGATCTGTACAGAGCCAGCAGGGAGGGTTGCAGTGACCCCCCCAGTGCTGCTAATTGAAAGCAAGGCTTGTTTTAATTTCACTTCCACAAGAGTTTAAACTTTTAGCCACTGTCACCAAGTTTCCTCAAGTTCTGATTTTTTAAAATATTTTTTTTAAAGTTAGCTTTAAAAAAATCCCTCTTAAAATCTCTCTTCTATTTTCAGTAATTGTATTTACAATACCTGACAATTTTGAAATCTTGATCCTCACAGAAGAGCGAGAGGTTTCTTGTGTGTCGTTGAATCTTTTCCCATTCTTCTCCCATTCCCAGCAGCTAGGATGTACAAAGCAATTAACCAGAAGTAACATTGCATTGGGAAACTGAGGCACGGACTGGTCATAAGCAGAGCTGCTTAGTGGCTTCAGCCCACAGGACTTACCACAGCCAGCCTGAAGGGAAGGGCAACTCATGGGTCACCAGCAGAACATAGCTGTGCCATGTGATGGTTCAGGCCAAGGAGAACTGATAAACTCCTGGGACTGCAGAGATGTGTTGCTGCATGGTCTCCACTACAGCTGCTGGACGTCAAGGCTGCCCAGCTCCTCCTTAGAGGTGCTCAGCCTCGGGGTCCCAGTGTCATGCAGCACTTGGGAATAGTGGTGAGATGAGGCTGAGCATCCCCCATACCCCTCGATACACCTTATCAAGCCTGGAAGAGTGAAAGAGCACAGATTGGTGCCAAGGACCCCCGTGGTGGTCCCCTTCCCCTGCCAGCTCTCCTTCTTGGGATGACCCACTGCCAGACTGTGACAGCCTTGCTCAGAGTGGAGGGACTGGGGTGAAACCAATAGGTTTGGGCTTTCCTAGATGAGTTGCTTTCTCTCTAACAGGGCCCAGGGCACTGAAGGGGAGGGAATAGGAAGCCCCTCAGGAATTGTACACACCCAGACTTCAGAGGCTCCCAGTATGTCCCAAGCAGCATTCCCTAGAGCCAATGGTTCCTTCTCTTGAAAGTTACACCAAACCTAAAGGGAAGAGATCCAGAGCAGCCAGGCACACTGGAGTGGGAAATTCTCCTCCTCACCACACACAGAGCTCCCAGGTACTTTGCTGAGCTTCAGGTGCCCCAGGCAAGAGGATTCACGCTCTGTATTAGCACTGTGGGAACACCTGGAGCCATGCATGCCAGAGCCTGCCTCAATAGAGGCAGGAGAGCCAGCCCCCGGGCCTCAGCAGGGGTTGCTCTTCATGTAACTCCTGCTTTTTGTTCCAAAACCTGAGCCATGAGCAGGGGGGGTAATGCTTCCCACCTCCCTGCTGGAGCCCACCCCCTCCTCCACCCTCTTCGTCCCTCCATGCAGAAGCCGAGATGCTTCCTCTCCTTCCCTGGGGTCCCAGGAGCATTCATATGGGAGCTTAATCCTCCAGAGATGTGAGGACACAGGGATTACTGGCCAACCTGGAGAGATGGGGCCCACCTCCACTCCAAGCAATTGGACTGTCAAGGCAGTGATGCAGTCACTGGCCCACCCAGACCCTTCTGGAGACACTGTACCTATCTGGGCCAAGAAGGCTAACAAGGGCCAAAACGTAGACCTGTGCCTCCATGACAAGAGGACTTTGGTGACTGCTGTGACACACCTAAATGGGTCTGCACTGTCTCCTGTCAATAATTTAACTGATGAGTTTCAGTCTGCTTCTATTGAATAGATTATTCCCAATGTGTAAGGAGGTTCTATTTGTACTCTTCAAGCATCTCCAGAAATGGTCAAATAATATTTGCCCAGCAAATTGTTAAATGAAAATTCTTCTGTCAGTCATTGAGTAAATTATTCACTCAGTACTTATTTACTCCCTGCCTGCTCCCTGTTTGCTGCCTGTCTGCTACCCGACCCGCTGTGGTGCAGGCAGGAGGGCACCTGAGCAAACAGGAAAGGGGGCACAGATCTGCCCGAGCCCCTGAAACCCAGTTGGCCTCTATGCAGGGGGATTGGTCTCAATGATCTCCAGAGGTCCCTTCCAACTCCTACCATTCTATGATTCTATGGTTCTATGACTCATTAGTGCTGGGGATGGGAAAGAGCTGCTGGGAGTCATGTTCACATGTGAGATTTGGTGCATGTTGTGATAGAGAAGGGTTCTCGGTCCAGACACCAATGTAAGGGGCTGATGGAGGATGCTGCTGGAGCTTCCAGCAAGCTGACAGAGGTGCCGATGGGGTGTCCACGCCCACGCTCACACATTACATCCATGTGTGTCCTGAGTCTGCTCCTGCTGCCACAGGTTTTCAGTGACTGAAATGCTCAGAGAATCTCCCTCCTGTCCAACATGTCTCCATCTCCTTTCAAAGTCATCCTCCAGCCATGCACCAACCTCCCTCCTGGGTGGGGTTGCCAGACACATCCTCATGCCAAAAGAGCCTTTACACCTTCATCTGCCCATCACAGTCTGTGCATCACCAGCTTTTCCAGGTGTAGCTGTCAGCATCCAACACAGTCCCCTTCAGAGAATCAAAATCCCTCCTTTGCGCCTTTCCCCCTTTCTCTTTTTCCTTCCCCTTCCACTTTCCCTTTCCCTTCCCCTTTCTCTTCTCTTTTCCTTTTCCCTTTCCCTTCCCCTTTTCCCTTTGCCTATTCCATTCCCCTCCTTTCCCGGTTCTACACGCATGCACACGCATGCACTCACATGCACACGCACAGAGACACATGTGCACATCCCAACCAGGCTCACCCCCCAGCCCAGCGCTGCCTTTCAGAGGGTGTATTTTGTATGCATGGCCTGGGATGGTCCAGGCTCTCCAGCCGGTAATTCACTGATTGGAAAATGTTCCAGGGAAGGGGCTGAGAACCGAGAAGCAGGTGGGGGGGGAAGGGGGGAGTCAAGGCAGGGGGGGAGCCAGGAGGGATGAGATGGGAGTTTTCAGACTGTGAGTCCTAATACTAAGCATGTGGCCATATATTATTTTAATAAAGCCAGCACATCCTGCACTCACGACAGCTGCTGTTCCCTTTCTCTCATCCTGTGAATCTCATTTATTCCTCATTAGCAAAATCACCTGTTTGTCAAATAGGGACAGAGCTGTAAGACATTAAATTGTGCAAAGGCTGGCGGGGGCCTGGGGAGCGTGGGGAAGCACGGGAGGAAGGAGAGCTGGGAAGCCCAGCTCCTGCTCACAAATTGAAGCCAGAACTTGACAAAGATCTCTTGAAGGTTGAGGTGGAAACAAGGATTCAGGGGAATGGATTCTACAGCATCTTCAAGCGGACTTTTTTTTTTTTCTTTTTACCCTGCCTGCTTTCAGCATCCTGGGAAATGGTGCTTTGTGCAGCAAAAGGTTTAGAGCGGGTGCCCAGCATCTGTGTGCATGAAGGTTTGGGTGCATCCAATCCATGATCAACCATCACCACCTGAGCAGCAAATAATTTAAATGCGTGGTCACCTCTCAACAAACAATTTTCCCGTTCAGAAGAGGTTGGGCACAAAATCTCATCTGATTCACTTTTATTGGTTCAAGTTTTCTTTAAATTGAGGAAAGATGTTGGTGGACTGACCTGTTCTTTAAAGAATCAGAGTTTTGATGAATCAGGATTTTCTCCCAACATTAAAAAAAAAATCCTGGACCTCACTAAATTGAGTGTCTGCCGCCCCACCAGCCTGGCAATGGAGTCTTTTTCTGCTGGTTTTGCAGCTTACTCAATGCTTTTCCTAATGCCAGCCCTGGCTTTTCCTTTTATCGGTTGACTGACACAAGGGGAAACAGCTGGCTGCAAATCAAGCTTTCTGATTTGCTGAAATTCTCCCTGTTTTTTTGAGATTTGGAGTTTTGGTTCAGATTGGATTCAACCCAACCATGTGTGCATGAAAGATACAGAGAGAAACTTGGGGAGGTTGGGGAGATCTCGGCCCCCAGCCCTCCCGGATGGCTCTGGTGTTCCTGCCTCCCTCCTTGCCAAAAGCTGGGGGGAGAGACCCAGACAGCAGCTCCCATGTCTCCAGCCTCTTCAGGAAAGCCCGAAACTATACATTTTCTTCCCAGGAGGCTATTTTGCATTTTTGAAAACTCCAGCCCATGTGGGAGGGTTTGATCCCTGAAAGCTGGAGTTCAGGGATGTGCCATGGGAACCTCTGACCACAGCCAAAGTCCTTCCAGGGGGTTACATCTGCCTCCATACCCTAGTTGGTATAAGCCAGTCTGGGGTCTGTCACAGGAGTCACCAGTTCTTGGGGAGGTCATATTTAAACTTGAGGAAAAATGGGGATTAGGAGGGGAAGGAGAAGATCATGTCTGCACATTTTTTCTACTTACTCTATTTTTTTCTACTTGCCCTCTTTCCTCCTCTTCCTTTATTCTTTTTTCTTATTCTAACCATCCCTCCATCTTGTCTTCATCATCTTAGTTTTTCTTGTATTTCCCTTCCCCAGGCAGCTTTCTTCTACCCCTTCTCCGTTCTTTCACCTGTTTCTCCATCCAACACCTCTCCCCACCTTCCCATCTTCTTGCTGCCATTGAAGTCCTTCTTCCCCACCCTCTGCATGTCACCATCTCCATCTCACAACCTGTTACTGTCTTGGAGGACACAGATGGGGACATCCAGCATCCCAGCCCTGTGGCCCGCAAGTCCAACAGCATCAAGCCAAGCTCACTTCATAGTCCCATCCTTTAGGGGACCCTCAATTACCTATCTCGAGGATAGCTGCAAGGCTCGGGGACAGTAGTGACTACCCTATCGAGCTTGCATCTGCCTTTAATCCACCTGCCCGGCTCCACTCCCCATTGCAGGGCAGGAAGGACAAAACCTGCCTGTGCAGGGACTGAGGGCTCCTGGCATGGCTGAGCTGCATCCAGTACCCCAAGTCAGGAGGCATGGATGGAATCCTACCACTCCTCACCCCTTCCCAGCCACCTCCCCCTGGGTGCCAGAGATGCCTCTGCTCCGCAGAGCAGCCCTGTGTCCCCCTTCCTCAGCCACGCCACCATTGCGTGTCGATGCCACTGTGTCCCCCCCGCCCTCATCCCCCTCCTTTCCTCCTCTCTCTGAAAGTCATCAGGCCTAGCGAGGTCTTCTCCCACTTATGCAGCTCATGAATATTTAACAGCATCTGCTCTGGAGGCGATAAAGCCTACCAATCCTTGACAAATATGGCCTAATCTTTTCAATTTCGGGGTGCAAATATTCCTTCAGAGTCCTGTTTGTCACCTAGATTAATGACTCTGGCTCCCATAATCCTTTGGTGCTAATTCAAGTGGTGGCTACCAGGACGGCGCATGGCGGAGGGATGCTGGGACACATATGAAGGAGAGATTACTCACTTGAGGGCCCTTTGCTACAGGGTTTTGTTCCTGCGTTGGCAATGGGAATGAAGAGGGGGGGTCTGGGTGTTTGTTTGTTTTTTCCTCTTTGGAGCTGCAGAATATCCATCCTGAATCCAATGTGGGAAAGGGGGATGCTGCCACGAGAAGCAGGGATGGCTCTCCACTTCCCGCTGCTTTCCCCCCAGGCTTGAGGTGAGATGAGAGATAATGGGCTTGTCTCCAAGCCCAGATTCTCATCCTTTGTCATCTGATGTAGACAGCAGCTGCAAAGCCACCAAACTTGCTTTCCAGCAGCCCTCCAAGCCTGGACACACTCTGGGATTCCACTTCATGTTAACCCCTAATCCAGGAACTGGAGGATGATCCCCAGGATGTGTCAGCCTGAGAAAAGCCTTCACTTCCCTGGTCCAGCTCAGCATCACTGGTCCCACATCAGGTCCCTTCCTGGCATCATGGTGCCTGCACAGAGGAGATGCAGGACATCAGGCTGAGCGATGCTCAGCTCTCAGCCACGGTTGGTAGGAGAGGTGGTGGCTTTGGCCAAACTCTGGCCAACTCTGGAGGTGATGGCACACTGTGAGTGCCACAACCATTGCCTAAGCCAACACACAGCAAAAGCCCAGGCACCTCCAGGCACCTAGGACTGGCTGCTTGTATTTATTTGTTATTCCCCGATCAAGAAAGAAAAATACAGAGGGGAATGAGCAGCAGTGGGTGGGAGGGAAGAGAGAAGGAGGGAAGGGGTGGAAATCAATGCCAGAGCTGATCAGTGGTATTGACAACTTCGCTAAGGGGCTGACGGGTCCCATTCATCGCCCCTGCACCCACGGGGGCTGCCCCTGCCGCGGGGGCTGCCGGAGGGACGCCCACAGCCTGGTGAAACACAGCCGAGCATCAGCATTAATGGCTAGCCAGAAATCGAAGATTTGTTATTATCCAGTGGTGGAACAATAGCCTGGCTGGGTATATTCATCACAGCTCCGGCCCTCGGGGGTGGCAATATGTTGAGATTGCAGATTATTTATTTATATCGGGGAGATGGGGGATGCTAGTGGTGCGGAGGAAGGCTCTTCCTTCTCTCTGTGTGCGTGGCTGCTTGACACCGACCCGTCCAAGGGCTCCGGGGGCTGCCTGAGGCTGAGAACCACATGCCGGTTCTGATTTACAACAGGTTGAGGCCCTGGATTTTGGAACATCCTTTGGGTGAAGAGCAAGAAGGAAACATTGAGACCTACCGGAAAATTTGGAGGTGAAGCTCTAAACACTATCAGTTTGTGCCACCATTTGAGTTGCAGAAGTACAGCATTACGCAAGGGCAGGTTTGCAAGGGAGGCTCTTGAGATGCAAGACTCTTGGAGAGAGAATCCAGATCAATCTCTGATCCTCTTGATGCAAAATTACCCATGCAATTCTCTCACATAGAAGTATCTGAATGGCTCCAGAGTGGAGGTTGTGAAACCATGAAGGTTCTCATAAATAGGATTTTTTTTTTTTTTTACTATGGCTAATAAAGGTTGCCAGGGCTAGGTCAGCTCTGCACCAGACAGGCAGATGTTCCCCTGAAAAATGACTTAACGTGGGTGTAGGAGCACTCTAGAGATTGAGCAGCTGAACCAAAAACCTTTCTCCAGTGGTGGTGGTGGCAATCCTGGGTGCACGCTGGAAGTTGGTCGCAAGGAAAACATGCTCTCTGCTTGCTGGATGGGCAAAACTTCCACCTGAAACAGGGAACACAGAGTCTATTTGTAGCTCATGAATAGCAAGGAATTATATTTAGGTTTGTTTCACATTTCTGTGGCAGAAAATGCTTTCTCAGACAAAAATACTATTGTGGATAAAATGAAAGAAGGAAAACATCTTTTTTCTTTTTTGTGAGCATGATCAGAAAAGCACTAACTTTTCACTAGCCAGAGACAGAAAAATACTTCTGAACGAAGCAAAAGCCAGAATTTCTGGCTTCATTTTGGCTTTGCAGCTAACGGCCGCTGCGGGTTTTGTTTTCTTTTAGCTGATACCCCCACCTGCTACCAGCTTTCACTGGATGATTCATGCTGGGGATTCAGGGCAGTGGTTGCAGCCCCAGCTCCTAGGGGGTGGGAACTTCCCAAGACCCCCAAGTATCCACCGCAAGGACCTGGCGTTGCTGGGAGGGAGGTGCAGCCATCCTGGGGATTGATAATGATCCCAGCATAACCAAACCCCCCAGGGGACTCTACGGGACTTTTAGGTTGAACGGAGATTTGAACCCTAGAGGGAGAGAGGAGGAACAGGTTGGGATAGGAAATTTCAGGCTGTGGGGTGAGGAAGCAGGGTCAGTGCCAAAGTCCTGGCTCCACTACAGCATCTCCATGCAAAGTTGAAAAGACTGGCTTAGGAGAATAAAAGCCCACCACAATGCAAGGGGATGGTCCAAGCAGTGCTCCCCCCATCTAATCCGCTTCCCTACCCTTGTTACCCTCTCCCGTCCCTGGAAAAAAAACCCAAAAATATCAAGACACAGCCCCCCTGCACAGCCCACCACCACCACAGTCCCTTTACACCACTGAAGCTGTGAAGCAGCACCAAAGGGCAGCATCAGCCCCATTTCACATTCAGCCCGTCCATGCTTTGCTGCCCCACTGCCCACCATGGGTACAGGGCTAGCAGGTACCAGGGAGCATCCCACAGCCGCCTGTGCCGGCATGTGCATGCTGCTTCCCTCTGCTCCCTGCCCCCCCTCCTTCGATTTTTTTCCACTGAGCAGGCTCAAAAAGCAAAGCTGGTGCCTTTGTCGTACCGCTACATCGTTAGGGCCCTCCTGAAACCAGGGCGGGAGCAGGGAGAGACCGGCTCATTAGCTGGCCGCTTTGAAGTGGGCTCTGTTTGGGGTTCATTTGTATGCCGGCAGAAGGGAAACTTCTGTGTTTCAAGGATGTTTTTCTGGAGGGGCTTCCTGGAAACATAACAAACATGACCCCGAGGAGCGCTCCCCCAGCCTGCATCGGCAGGCCAGCCAGGAAAGAGATGAAACGTGGGGCCGTGCTCAGCACAGCACAAAGGCAGCCCAGCCTCTACGGCAAACCAGCCAAATTCCATCGGAGAAGACTGAAACCGGTGCCAAGTGAGTCTATTTGTCAGGACTCAGCCCCACATCCTGCCACCCTGCCTGTTCCCAAAGAGCAGCTGAGAAACAGGAGCTGGCTAGTCCTCCCTAAGTATCAAACAGGCAGCCTAGAGATTGTAGTGGGTCTGATGCTATCATAGGTCTGCTCCACTCTGGACCATTTGCTGTGGTTGGAAGCCAGGAGACAGAAATCGAGCTGTGACTCAATTTGAATCAACATAAAAAGGTGCAAAGTTGGGTTCCCCCTCTTTGCTGCTGCTCCCTGACCCACCAAGCAGAGCCCATGCTGGTGGGCTGCGCTCCTAAGGGGGCCAAGAGTCTTTCTGTACCAACGCCTCAAAGAAATTCTGAGCTTTATGGTGTTTTGAGAGACCTCAAAACATGTTTCCAAGGTGCTCTGACTGCTCGCTGCCCCTCTGTGCCCACTCTGGGATGAAGGAAGGGCACCTCCATCTCTCCCCAGACGGAAATTGCCATCAGGGCATGGCTGGTGGAATTTTTTCCAGGAAAGGAAGAAGCAGTCCTCAATAAACAAACTGGATGACTCTGCCTCCTGTGCCCAGTCTCTCTCCCTCCTCCCCTCAGCAATTTCTCTTCCTCTGCTTAACTCTCCCTAGCTCCCTCTGACTTCTGCCTCCCCTTCTCCCCCGGCATCTCCAGCCGCACTGCTGGTGACAGGGAACTCTCAGAGAAAGACGAATTGAAATGACACACGAGCTCCAGCGTGACTGCTGGGGTGATGCATGGGGAGCCGTCACTTGGTACTCATCGTGAGTGGTACAGATGAGGGACTGACCTCCTCTGCCAAGTGGCCAAGGGTGTTTGAAGGACATAGCTGCTAGAATCAGAGAGGGGAACTGGGAGGAAAATAGTCTTTTCTCATTTGTCTGTGCTCCTGCCAGAACCCTGGAGCACCTCAAATGTGTTTCAAAGCAGGTGACCTCCCAGTGCTGTTCCTCTGCGGTAAGTTTCTCACTTTCTGCCAACAACAGCAGCAAACAGTCAGCCCAAATCTCCTGCCTCCTGCATCAATGGTCCTGAGGGAGCACCAGAGATGTGACAAGACACTGTTAGCACTAGTATCCCAAATCCTGCCTTGTTACAAGTGCATTTGCATTAGCACCAGAGATGGGACTTATGCATCAGAACATTGCAAGCACCAGGCAGAACCCAGGGCTGACAATGGTGAAGAGCTCTTCCATCATCTGCATACCTTCTCTCCATCTTAGGTCTGAGGTCCTCCTCTCCACCAAAGTGAGGTGTTTCAGGAGCAGCTTGGCAGCAGAGCAAGCCCTACCAGAGCTGCTAAACCTCATGTTGGAGCAAGTTTGCTGACCCTCATCTGGCTGGAACCTGGACCTGCTGGACTGTCACAGAGGACTGCACTGGGCTTAGCCATGTAGAGTCAGCTAGTCTCTTGGGGAAATGATTTTATTATCAACTCACAAGGAAGTGGGCTTGGGAGAGACTTCTGTGCATCACATGCCTTCAACTTCTCTGAGGCAAATCTGACTGAAGTTCCAGCTTCTCTTTAGGCTTACTCTGTAGCATCATGTTTGTAGGATGAAAGTTAATCCCTCTGGGATGTTGTCCCATCCTTTGGGTTGAAGATCCAGTGGACTCTAGCCTGGAAAAAAAATAGTTACACGAATCCATCATTCTTCACAATGCTGTCTGAGGACGACTGGGAAATTCAGCTCAAAGCTACAAATTCCTGTTGAATTTGGCAAACTATCTTGCCTAAATAAATATGTTTCTAGCAGAGAAATCACATTGGAAAAGTTGAATCATTCCATCTTGATGTTCTTAACTGAAGTGAAACAAATTTGTATCTTTCATTTGCTTTGATGAAGAAAAATAAGCTCAAAAAATAGCATGAGGTGTTTTACTTTTAACCAGACATTTCAGCTGGCTCAAGAGGAGAAGAAAAAACTCTTTGGTGTGGGGAGAAAAGTTTTAGTCACTTGAATAAAAGCAAAATGAAAATCACCTCCCCAGAAAGCCACCCAAAGTGAATGAGAATCTGGGAATCCTTCATGACAGATCCCACCGCTCTCATGGGAGCACAGGGAGAGGTACAGTGGTGACAGCCCCGTCTGTGCGTCCCAGGGAAGCAGGGAGGGACCGTCCAGCCACAGCCATAAACCCAAAGCAGTGTGTCGAGTGAGCAGGTTGTCCGAGACCTCTCTGCCTCCTCTCTGAGCTGAATGCTTGCCAGGAGAAGCAGTTGGAAAAGAGCAAGAGAGAAAAGGCTATCGCAGGGCTGGACAGATGCAGCCAGTTGGCACCAGCCGCTAAATTACCAGCCAATTTCCCCGTATACAACCTGGGGACCTGGGCTTTCAGCTGAGCACATTAAGGCTGGTGCTCCTTTTAATTGCTGTAGATCTTGACATGTGTCCCTCAACTTTGGTGTCTCTGACAGTCCAGACAAAGCCAGCTTTCAAAGCAGGGAAAATGCTGTTACCTGGTTTATTTAAGGTCTTGCTGGCGTGCTCTGAACCTGATGCCTGTGCAGCTGGTGTAAGCAGATTCAGGCTTTGGGGCTGATTTCTCTTTTCCCCCGGCATGGAAAGCAGGCAGGAGCACCATCCCCAATGATTTCCTCCTGCATGGATGCTGAAAATTGAGTGACAAGTCAAGTGTTGACCAAGGTAGGAGGCTGAGGATCAGCAAGGAGCCACAGGGGTGTGATGACCCTGCGGACGCGCCACTGGAGCTCAGTTCTGAGAGGTAAGACAGGGAATGGAGAAAGCTGTGAGACCCTTAGCAGGTTCTGTCAGCCTTATTCACACGTTATCAGACAGGGGAAGCCCAAAGGGCTGTGAGGGAGGTAATTAATCTTGGTCTCGAGCAGAAAGGCTCTTGGAGAGGAGAGGGGAGGTCAAAACAAGGGACTGTTTGAGGAGAGATTGGAACTTTGCAAATGCTTCAATGACTTTGTGCCCTTAATGTGAAGCTCACCCCAGATCTGAAGACATCTTTGTACATCCCCCCCGGTTTAATTCGGATTTTTATTTGGGATCATCAGTTTCTCCTCACCATAAAACACATCATCATCACTGTAAAGCACTTTTATGACACCTTTATCTGATTATCTGAAAGCACTTAATCAGCATTAACTCATTAAGCTTCCCCACGGCAGGAAGAGACAGGGGTCAGTGCCTGCTCCGAGAGCAGCTCCATGCACGAGGAGAGTGGGGCTGCAGCTGGGGCCACAGCCACAAGTATCACTTGGTCCTCAGCTCCACAAGCGTTGCTGTGGGGAAATCACCACTTTTCCTCCATGGAGCAAGGCTGAGCTGGACAGACAAGTTTTCTCTTGTAGGTGGACCTGCAACATCTTTCAGTAATCAAAGGAAAAGCACCTCGAGCAGATTCTCAGCACCCCCAAAGACGTGTTAGGGCTGAATCGCCTAGTCCTTGAGGTGAGATTGCTGTGCTTGACCTGCTTGCCACCTGTCCTAATGTAATATGTAGGGTCTCAAAGTATAATATGTAGGGTCTTAGCCTGCTTTGGCTGTGAAACAAGACAGACATGTTTAAACCACCTTCCTGACTCACATCTTAATGGCAGAGAAGAACAAATCCAGATCTCAAAGCTCTTGGCAAAGAACAAGTCTCACTTATAGAGGTGTGATAACTTGCTGAGCCCTTGTAACACCCCATCTGCCTGTCCCAGAGTTGAGTTGCTGAATTTGGCCCCCAGAATAAAACGTTAACGGGCTTTGCTGTGTGTCAGTGTCCTGCTGCATCCAGCCTGGGGAATGGCTATGCCAGGTGGAGGGAGGGGGGCAGACCTGGCCACCGCACTGGTCAGTGGGATGCTATCAGCTCCCCCTCTACATGGACACCCCCGGGGTCTCCTCCAGCAGCGTGCCAGGACAAGGCAACCTGCCATCCGCAGCAGCAATACTTGGTTATTCAGGGATGACCGTTCTCCTGGATTCAGTGGTAAATTAGACCCCTGGAAAAGGGTGGTGGGCAGGGTTGCCCATCTGCTCCTGTTTTTGTCCATCAATTAGGCCTCATTTCCAGTGTGCTCACTGTGGTTCATTGGTTTCCGCTTCACGTTCCTCATGGTTTTCAGACACCATTGCAGAATAGCTCTGCGCCGTCTCTGGAGAGCTCTTACCTTTGGACTCAGGCCATTTTTTTCCCCTTTTCTTTCTCCTCTCCCCACTTGGGTTTTTTCCCCCAGGCTCATTCAAACAGTACTCATCTGGGCCAGCTCAAAGAGCAGACCCTGACCAGCCATGCCAGGGCATGTGCCAGGTGCTGCAGGATGCCCAGCATGGCCACCAGCACCCACCCATCATTTCATCTGCTTGTGTCTTCTCAATTCAAAACCTCTCTGCAGAACTTGCCCTGCCTACCATGTTGCTGGAACAGCACCTCTCCCCCACATCCATGTCTTCCCCAGTTGGCAAATCCACACGTCCACAGCAATGTTTCTTTCTGATCTGAATCCTGTCTTCCTCAGCCTGCTTATCTCCACCAACCCTATCACCTGTGGATGGGGATTCTCACTGCAGAGCACATGGAGCAGACCCTTGCCTCTCTTGTCCATGTACGGGGCTTGTGTCATGGCCACATGGACCATTAGGGTGGCTGGGCTGTCCTGGGAGACTCCTCCCAGCTCCAGGATGCTGAAGTCCTCCACACCTTTGGCCAGAAGAAACTTAATGCTCTGAGCTGTGCAAACATCTCTCTTTGAATATAGGGCAGCAGGGCTGAGGGGACAATGCTGACAGGAATGAGACAGAAGAGACCTAGAGCCAAGGTTAATGGATTGTATAAGCAGAGATAACTACTTCTAATGCTACCTCAGCACCACAAGCTTGAGGGGAAATACTTCTGCCTCCAGGCTCAGAGATGTGGCCACTTCTTTGACATTTGGCATTTTAAAAAAATTGTGCCTAACTGGATAAGGCGGTGTGGATTTGAGACCGGATTAGAGGTCTGGTTTCTGTCTGAGTTTAGGGGGCAAAAAAAATGAAACTAAACGGGGAAAAAAACAGATGCTGATGTTGGTGCTGGTAGAACTTTGGGTGAATGGCTAGAACTCTACCCATCCCACACAAGGGTGTGGAGTGTCTGGGGCCCTCCTCCCCCAGACAGCCTGTGCTGGGAACTGCCCCAGGTGGCCTTGGAGACAAAACATGGGGATCTCCGTGGTTTTGGAGACGTAGGGTACCCAGGACAGGGCTGGCACTGGGGGAAACTCACCTGAGGGCTCTGCCCTCCTCAGTTCACTGCCGATGAGCTCTCAGGTACCACATAGGGATTTCGCTACCCAGCACACAAACCTCACAGAGAGCCAAAGCATCACTTTGTAACATCAAATCAAATAATTAGTGATTCTGGAAAAGAGAGAAATATAAAATGAACACACAAAGGACCTTGGTATATATGTGGGTTAAGTCAGTGTTACTGTCATTAGTCGACAAAAGTATGCGGAGGCTTCTCCTTCATATTTGAGCTCCTATTCTGACCTTTCCTACACTGCCTGGCTGGTGGTGGTGCTGCACCCAATCCATCCATTTTTACCTCCCAAAGATAATATTATTTAATTCCCTTTGCAGCTGCCTGCAGTTCCTGATGGTCAAGCAGTTCTTTGGCTGATAAAAAAAAACTTGAGCGTCAGTCAGTAAATCAGTGGCAGCAGCAGAAGTGCTGAATCATTAAATCTTATGCTGTAATCTATTTTAGCTAGGTTTAGGAGCAAGTTGCTGGGAGAGCACGCACACACACACTGCCTTTGGTATCAAAACAGGAGTGCCTACAGGAGAAAGGCAGTATCTCTGCCTGGAGAACCCAAACATCCTTTCCTCTCCTCCCTCCACCCATTTTTGCAGCCTTTGGCTAGATTCCCATTCAAACGAAACAGAATTGGTAGTGCTATGGAACTGTACGCCTCAGAGCAGCTCCCTGCCCTAAAGACCCTGTGTCTGTGTTTTGTTTCAGGGAGATGTTTATGCTCTTGCTTCAGGACTGCTTGAGTCAAAGAGATGGTCTGAGACCCCAGAGCAGTGAAAGGGCTGCCCACACTTCATTTCTGTTACACCACTTCTTTATGCCTTCCCGAGACAGAATCCAACTTCAGATTCTCTCCCCAGCTGCTGGAGCTCAGGCTGGCCAGGGTGACTCTCCCCAGCAAAGTCCCTGCCGCTTGTAATGAGGTAAAACCAGTTTCTAGCCTTGCAAAGCTAGCCTGTCCCATGGGAGAACACTTACCTTAACATGTCTGTCCACGTGTATTCAGGATCATGGAGGCGCTCCAGGATGCTTAAAGGCAAAACCCAAACAAAACACCCAAGCAAAAACAGAGCAATCCCTGGTGTTCCTTGTTGTGGTCAAGGTGGCTCCAGCCCATTTCAGTCTATATCTGAAGAGAAAATCCTTTCCCCTGTGAATGACTGCATATTTTGACTTTATCCTGAGTTACGACTAAAAAAAGAATTCTTTAATTTTTTTTTTTTTAAATGGGGATTTCTAAGTCAAGGCCAGCTCTGATGAGAATAATGCAAATCCAGAGCTGCTTTCTGAGCCCTGGCTGCACCTTTGGGTCAAGCAGCTCTGAGCATGAGCCACCACTTAGTGTAATCCTACTTTTCCAATACAGAGAGATGTAGGTGTGATGCCTGGACATGGCATAGGTCCTTTCTACAAGCACTTGTCCTTCCCATCCCATAAATGCACTTCAATGCTGGCATCTTATTCAGGGAGATGAGGAAGCAAAAAGGAAAAATTCAGCACTGGGACCAGCATCTACTCTTTCACAGTTCACAAAGACAAGAGTGGAAGCAACCCTCAGTGATCTGCAAGGAGGTGACAATGCGCTCAGCACCTGAACACATGGCCATGGCCAGAGGCTCTTGTGCCATAGACTGACCTCCAGGAAGAGTCTCCACAGAGATGTCTTCTCTCCAGAGGAAACTGGTCAGCATAGAGCTGACTGGCTCATCACAGGGCTCTAATCTCTCCCACTCAACTCAACCCTCCCTCGATCTACCCCTCAGGGTGTCATTTGATGTTCAGTAAGGCTAAACTTACCAAACTTGCTTCTTGTTTCCAGACCAGCCTCGCAATGTGGTGGAGAGTCATCATTTCACCAGCTGCAACATCAACTTCCCATTGAGCTGTTGGAAAGAAACATCACACAGAAATGATGCTGACTTTTAATCCAGATCAGGTTGTTCCTTGCCCTTCATGTGTGCTTGCTCTCCACTGAAGTGATCATTTGCTTTCCTCATTTTTTCCTTTTCCTGGTGGGCAATAACGTAGAAGAGCAAAAGGCAGAACCTCCCTGGACACAAAAAAGCATGTGCAAGCAGCCCCACCCTTGGGGTGGCCAGATCCTGCTGGACACAGCAGCACCACCAGTGCACCTCTCCAGCTTCCACAGGTCCCTCTGCCCAATATCATTTCCACTGCTATCACCTTGAGGAGCTGTACAGAGCTATTAGCTGCTTAAAGGGATCAAAGGTGAATGGAAGGTCTCAGTCCTGCCCTAGACTCTCCCAGAGGAACTCAGTGATGCTCAGCTTCTTCCCATTCAAAGCCAACTCCAAATCTGGATAGAGAGACCTCACTCCTGCAGTAGTTTCCTCACAGTAGTGGCTTTTTATTAACCAAGCCGAATACCTGAGGAGTTTTTGCAGTATTTCAGAGAGGGAAAGGGCTGGAGGCTCCACAAGCTCCTTTGGGGACCTTCCTCCTGTTAAGTATTGCAGATCCTCAGCGACCACACAGCTGGGTGTTCATATTAAACCCTAAAATCGGCGACAGAAATGGATGAGTAGATGGACAAATGGGTGCAAGATGCCAGAGAAAAGACAAATAGAAGGATGAAGGGCTGGAAAGGGGGGAATGGCAAACAGATACAGGCAGGGATGGGTACCATGAGAAGTCTGTTCAGGCAGACACTTGGCCAATGGATTCAATAGACAAGAGGCACATCAGTACATTTCCTCCTCTTCCTCCTCCCAGGAGCAAAGGAGATGATGACCAGTCCTGGGGCCACACAGGGCTAACCCAGCACAGGTCAGGAGCCTGGAAGCAACCAGAGGCATCAGGCAGGGGCAGGGCTTTGATCCTTGCCCGAGGACAGGCTGGCTGTTCAAGTACCACTGCTCAGCAGGACACTCAGCCGCCCGAGCGTCTGTTCCCTTTGA
Source organism: Baryphthengus martii (assembly GCA_013396935.1). Classification (NCBI taxonomy): domain Eukaryota; kingdom Metazoa; phylum Chordata; class Aves; order Coraciiformes; family Momotidae; genus Baryphthengus; species Baryphthengus martii. The sequence continues at coordinate 18,246 of VWZK01014981.1, read as the reverse complement.
AGCGGGTGACTTGTGGAGCCGCTGCTGGAGAGGATTTGGCAGGTCGGCACTTCTGCTCTGCGGCGGGCCTCATAACAAGAGGATTGGCTTCGCTCCCTCCAGCACATGGCTCTCCCTCCCCTTCGCGCCCCCCGTTGAACGGCAGCCCAGCCGGCAAGCCCCGACAATCTCCCGTCCCCCCTAGCCCAACCTCATTGTCCCTGGGAGATGCCTCCTTCCCCCTCCCCACCTCTCCCTTCTCTTCCTGGCAAATTCTCCCCCTCCTCCTGGATCCAGCCACTCTCATAATAGCATCCTTTTCATGGAGACAAATTGTCCAGCCGGGGGCTGCACCTGAGGGCTTTCACCCTTTAACAAATAGTCTTTTAATTTTCTGCCAGAAGGGCATGGAAAGGGGGGGAGAGGGAAAAGGGAGGGGGGGGCTGGAGAGGGGGTTGCACAGAGGAGAGAGAATCAATCAGACATCCATCTTCATCATTGCTGCCAAGGGACCATTTGCACTGGCTGGATGCCCCCGGGGGAAGGTGGGGTGAAAAAGAGAAGAGGTTGGGGTGAGGGGGAGGCAGGAGGAGATGAGCGGATGGGGAGGGAGGGGGGAAATCACAGAGCTAGCTGCTTCTGAAATCTATGTGGAACAGTTGCCCTCCAGCAAGATAAACGGTAACCCTTGAAGCCCAGAGAAGCAAGTAGAGGGTCTTTTTCCTTCACTCACTCTGCTCTCCAAAAATGCGGGGTCAAACCCAGAAGAGTCAGTAGTGCTGGCATAGGGCAACGAAGCAGCGAAGCAGAGCCAGCCCAGCTGGAGAGACCATTGGAGATCCCCATCTCTGCTCCTCTGGAAGCAACAAACTCCAAGGAAGGCAAAAAAAAAAAATATCAAAGAAAAATGGGGAGAAGCCTCACCAGCACTTTCTCCTCCCATAGCAAGGCCATCATGGACATCACACAGAGCTTCCACTGCAAGGCAGAGAGGACAGAATAGCTTGAAATTCTCCTCTCCCTGATGTCTGAACAGAAAGGTGGGGACCCAGTAGGTGAAAACACCAAATTGCTCTCCTCCTCCAGATCCTCTCCTGTAAGAGATCACCAAGCCAGGGTACCAGCTTTGGCTGGAATCTGTCGCTTTTCCCAACAAAAAATAAGCAAAGAGGTTAATTAGATGTTTGCAATCCAATTTACATCTTGTTTGTGAAACNGATCCTCAGCGACCACACAGCTGGGTGTTCATATTAAACCCTAAAATCGGCGACAGAAATGGATGAGTAGATGGACAAATGGGTGCAAGATGCCAGAGAAAAGACAAATAGAAGGATGAAGGGCTGGAAAGGGGGGAATGGCAAACAGATACAGGCAGGGATGGGTACCATGAGAAGTCTGTTCAGGCAGACACTTGGCCAATGGATTCAATAGACAAGAGGCACATCAGTACATTTCCTCCTCTTCCTCCTCCCAGGAGCAAAGGAGATGATGACCAGTCCTGGGGCCACACAGGGCTAACCCAGCACAGGTCAGGAGCCTGGAAGCAACCAGAGGCATCAGGCAGGGGCAGGGCTTTGATCCTTGCCCGAGGACAGGCTGGCTGTTCAAGTACCACTGCTCAGCAGGACACTCAGCCGCCCGAGCGTCTGTTCCCTTTGAAGCGGGTGACTTGTGGAGCCGCTGCTGGAGAGGATTTGGCAGGTCGGCACTTCTGCTCTGCGGCGGGCCTCATAACAAGAGGATTGGCTTCGCTCCCTCCAGCACATGGCTCTCCCTCCCCTTCGCGCCCCCCGTTGAACGGCAGCCCAGCCGGCAAGCCCCGACAATCTCCCGTCCCCCCTAGCCCAACCTCATTGTCCCTGGGAGATGCCTCCTTCCCCCTCCCCACCTCTCCCTTCTCTTCCTGGCAAATTCTCCCCCTCCTCCTGGATCCAGCCACTCTCATAATAGCATCCTTTTCATGGAAACAAATGGTCCAGCCGGGGGCTGCACCTGAGGGCTTTCACCCTTTAACAAATAGTCTTTTAATTTTCTGCCAGAAGGGCATGGAAAGGGGGGGAGAGGGAAAAGGGAGGGGGGGGCTGGAGAGGGGGTTGCACAGAGGAGAGAGAATCAATCAGACATCCATCTTCATCATTGCTGCCAAGGGACCATTTGCACTGGCTGGATGCCCCCGGGGGAAGGTGGGGTGAAAAAGAGAAGAGGTTGGGGTGAGGGGGAGGCAGGAGGAGATGAGCGGATGGGGAGGGAGGGGGGAAATCACAGAGCTAGCTGCTTCTGAAATCTATGTGGAACAGTTGCCCTCCAGCAAGATAAACGGTAACCCTTGAAGCCCAGAGAAGCAAGTAGAGGGTCTTTTTCCTTCACTCACTCTGCTCTCCAAAAATGCGGGGTCAAACCCAGAAGAGTCAGTAGTGCTGGCATAGGGCAACGAAGCAGCGAAGCAGAGCCAGCCCAGCTGGAGAGACCATTGGAGATCCCCATCTCTGCTCCTCTGGAAGCAACAAACTCCAAGTAAGGCAAAAAAAAAAAATATCAAAGAAAAATGGGGAGAAGCCTCACCAGCACTTTCTCCTCCCATAGCAAGGCCATCATGGACATCACACAGAGCTTCCACTGCAAGGCAGAGAGGACAGAATAGCTTGAAATTCTCCTCTCCCTGATGTCTGAACAGAAAGGTGGGGACCCAGTAGGTGAAAACACCAAATTGCTCTCCTCCTCCAGATCCTCTCCTGTAAGAGATCACCAAGCCAGGGTACCCGCTTTGGCTGGAATCTGTCGCTTTTCCCAACAAAAAATAAGCAAAGAGGTTAATTAGATGTTTGCAATCCAATTTACATCTTGTTTGTGAAACCAGCATTTCAGCTGTAACCCAGCCTGCGAGCCCCCATGCCCTCGCTCTTTCGCTAAATTTATTTCACAGCTTTGCAGAACCAGCTCGGCCGGGTCAGAACTCTTCCATTATCATTTTATTGCTGCCTCTTACTCTGTAATTACAAGCTGCTTCCCTCACCCCCTCCTCCTCCTCCTCTTCTTCCCCAGTCCCCTCCAAGCACAAGGTGGGAGATGCTGGTCTTGCTTTAAGCTTCTTCAACGATTTGTCTCACCCACCAAGGCCGGGAACGGTTTGGCCCTGGTTTCAGCAGATAAGCAAGAAAAGGTGGCTGGGAAAGAGGGAGGGGTGCTGTTCTCCACTCATCCCCCCTCCCCAAGGATTAAGATATTCAGATGCACCGATGAATAGCAATGAGCACTGGAAATTAAGGCCTGGAAACTCAGTGTTGGAGAGATTGGAGTCAGTCTGGCAGGAAGGAGAAGAGCTACAGAGCCATGAAGGTCTATAACATGTTCCCTCATGAGTTCTGTATCTCTCATCTGTTTCCAGATGCCGACTAGGAGGGTGCAGGTTGACATGGGCTCAAACTCTGCCAGGATACATGCGCAGAGGTGGCCAGCACTCTTCTCTATACCCTATGGAAGTACACAGGAGGGATTTGTGAGCCCTGTTGGCCATCACCTCCAGACACAGAAAACTCCAGAGAGAAGGGTCCTTTGGGAGCATCTCAGACACACAGCATGCAGAGCCAAGGACCAACATCTCCCTGGGCTACTAGCACCTCCTCTGTGCACACAGGATAGAGATAATGATGGGACTTGAGACCCAGGCTGGTCATGGTGGCATTGCCACAAGAGGACAGTCCCCAGTCAGCACAGTAGCTCACTGCTGGCTTCCATGTGTAGAATCAGGACACCTGGAGCAGCAGAACTGATCCTCACACCAAGCACCCTCTCCCCCAGCCCCCCTTGATATTAAAACTCATCCCCACCCCAAAGCACCAGTCTCCTCCACCCCCAGCTAAAGGAAGAGACCACATTCTCACCTGGCCCACACAACCAGGAACACAGGTTCCTCTGCCCAAGCTCAGCCCAAAGAACCTTCCCTGGGAAAGTAAAGGGAGGGGAGGTAACGGGCAGAGGGATGTCCAGCCTTTTGAGGCTCTGTAACATCTTGGCCATGGGGACAAGTCATCACAGGACTCAAAAACTGAGTTTGGGATGGAGGTGACCACTGCTTCTGCCCTCAAAGAAAGAGAAACTGCCTTGCTGGGTGGACAGGGCCTGACTGCAGTTGGATATATCCAGCAGAGCCCTACTTTTTTGCAAAATTTGGCTTCATTTCAGTCACCTGCGAGCACGAATAAGAGAAGAACTTGCAGACAGCATGAAAATGCACACCCACGGCCAGCTCAATTGCCCATGAGAAGGTTCATGTAATTAACAGGCAGCCAGCTTTGCTTTCCTGTGTCAAAGAAAAGATTGGGAGTGTGTAGGGGGGGTATTTTTCTGGCCCAGTCCTCAGTGAGCGGGTTCCTGCAGGACTGCTCACAGGAGCAGGAACTACAACACAGTCTGCAAACAGGATCCTAGGGGCAGGGAGGGATGGACCACAGACCCCTTTGCCCAGCCCTGCTGTGTCTCCATGTGCAAACTGAGCCCCTTCCTATCCTTGAGGAGGGGAGAGAAAAGCTTTTTTCGTGCTAAATTCACAGTGCAGGGAGCCCCTCTTTGCTGGAAACAGTGTAAGAGTGGATCTTGCTGCTTCTCAAACTGAGTAGCCTGATGCAGGACCTCTCATCCCCTGCTCTGTGCAGTCCCCCACCATGTTCTGAGATCCCTATAACGTCACTGAAGACAGCATTTAATGCTTACGTCCATCAGCATCACACCGCAATCACTCCAGTACATTTCCCAACGCCAGCGTCCATCTAGCTCTTCAGCGTGCAACCCACGCATGCCATGGTGTCCAAAGCTACATGTACAGCACCGGGCACAAAGGCACCTCAATCCCTCTCTAAAACAAAGATCAAAGCCTCTGCTCTGTGCCACGCCAGCTCTGGGCTGAGGATACCACCCCCTCTCTCCACTGCCGGAGGAACATTAAAACCCCATTAACCTGGGGTTGTTATTAATCATGCAACATTACCCAGTGGGGACAGCCCTGACGTCTGAGTGCCCAGGCTCTCGCCAGCTCCCCCGGCCTGGCTCCAGGTGACACAGGCGTGGAGAAGGTAGGATTTGTTTATAACCGTGCAAGAGCTCCAGCTCCAGATAATGAATTTCCTCCACGAGGCGAAGGAGGAAAGCTTCTCCGAGATTGGAAATAATCACCCTGAGGCAAGGCAGGGACCGGACTCCAGCCGCTTCTCACCCCTGCAGATGATAATCCCCTTTGTGACTCGGTTAAGGGCAAGGTGAGGAAACCACGATTTATCATCTGCTTGAACCGCATCCATCCTCTAGAAGAAGATTTCCAGCTGTGCTGTAGAGCACACCCAACGAGAGGCAGAGATCCCAAGCTGAAATCAATCCCAGAGCTCAGGAGATGTTCGCTTTGGAGACTTTCTAAGGACACCAAGGGGATGTCTTTGGCATGCACCGAACAGGTTAATGCCGCAAGAGCAAAGCCTCTGCCTGCATGTATGTATGGAGGCTGAAACCCCATCAAGCCCTCACAGTTCCGTGATATTAAAGCTTTCCCCTCATGCATAGAAGCAAGCAGGGGGGCTAATTGCTTCTTATGACACTATAATGGTAGGACTATTTACAGTAGATTAAAATCCAATTCATAATGAGGTATAATAACTTTGCAAATGCCAGGATTCGTCAAGGGGTGAGGACCGCCGTGGAGACACAGAGGCAAGCAGTCTTGAACTTGGGGTCTGAGCCTCAGCAGGGGCAGAAAGCCCTCTTACCAGAGCAAGGGTGAAGTTTTTGATGGCTTCTCCCTCTTTGGTTGCTTCTCCCATAGGTTAAGCACATGGGATAGACAAGAAAGAGTATGAGGTCTAGGACAGCCCTGCAACAGCTTTACACCCAAGAGGGTGAGGGGACTGGCCCAGGAGGAATGGTGCATGAGGAACTCTACAAAGTGCATTGAATGGGTGAACTACATGTGGCCAAGAGGCTGGACGCATCCATAGAACTGACTGGGTTTTATCTGCTGTGCCAGAAAAGGAAGCACCTTCCCCAAGGAAATACTGTACTAGACACAGATAAACCAAAATCTTCTAGTCAATGTTGCAGACCCCATCCTCCACCCCAGAAACCCATCCTCTCTGCCCAGAGACATGGTGGCCCTTCCCACAAACCTCCAGACTATCCTATTCAGCTACCCACCAAGGACACGAGCAGAAGCATGCACTCAGCACTGCCATCTCCCCAGGTTCTGGCCCACCTTTGCCAGGTACTCCTGCAGCAAGGGTGGGCAGGACCTTTGTCCTGCAGGAAAGAAAGGGCTGAGATAGGATCCAGTGTGGATGCGCTTCCTGCCTCCATCACAGGTTTACGGATGACCTTGAATGAGCCCAGCAACACATCACTCCTGACTTGTTAAAAGGAAGTATTTATTTATTCCCTGCCAATGACATGGGCTGATGGTGCCCTCTGAATTTCAAATAGGATTCGGCTCTATTTTGATAGTCTGGGTGGCTCTGCTAGAAAATGGACAGAGAGGAAAGAACCCAGAAAGCTGAGACTATTTTTTCCTTTGGAAAGGGAACATTACTTCCCAGATTCAAGGGTTCTGTGTGGTTCCTGGGTCCCAGTGAGTGGGTTCAGTATGGTGCTGGCACCTTACACAGGGGCTGAAATTATGTGCCCCAGGTCACCAGCGATCACCAACATCCTCTGCTAGATACCAGCACTAACGGCTGCTGAAAAGGACTTAACACCAGAGGTGGAGCTGCAGAAGACAAACTGAGGGAGCTGGAGGGGGTGCTCAGGTTAGTGCGAGTTCTACTGTGCTGACATCACTCACTCTCCTTGCGTGACCAGACTCTCCAAACACCACCCCATTTCCTTCCCACATCTCCACACCTGCTTATGTTAAAAAACAGCCTTCTGCTAAAAAAAGCTGATAGCAAACCCTCCAGAGCTCAAGTTCTTCAGTACACAACGCTGAGGATTTGTCAGTCATCCCACTGGACACTCAGTACCTCCAGCTTGTGACTACTGAGTCACACTTAAAGAGGAGGAGAGCTAGAAGTAACATTTGATTTTGTAAAGGGTGAAACTCTCTCCTCTATACAAACTCTTCCTCAATGAGGTCCCTTGGAAAGCTACCCCAGACACAGAAACATCAGAGGAACATTGAGTTGTATAAAACCAGCCAGAACCTCAATGCTTTCTGTGCTTAGAAGAGAATCGGCTGAGCCTCAAACACAGCAAAGACAAACTCAATTATGCCAAACTCACATTCACATCAGCAAAGGGCTCTTCCTGGCAAAGGCTCCACACAGCACTCTCCTCGGTATCTGAGCTGCCCACTAACAGGGCACAGCAAGATCCTTCCCATCGTCTCGAAGCAAGGTAAACCTGGGGACAGCAGCTAGGGTCAGTCCTGAGTCCACATCAGCAGCAAGTCCATAGCAATGCGGCAATTTTGATGTCAGGCTGGAAACACAAGTCAGAACCAGGTGCAGTAGCACAGGCCAGTGATCACCAGACAGGCCCATGGTGACAAGAGAAAACGAAGCTGAGAAATCATCCCATGGGTTGGGGTGAGAGTCCATTCTTTAATATGGACAAGACTGAAGCAGATATACCTACAGCAAAGCTCAAAAAGAGAACAAAGCCCCAAATCTGAGCTTAAATAGACCTCCCACCCAAGGGCAGAGGGTGTGGGAGGAGGCCCCAGGCAAGGCTGATTAGGGTCATTAAGGTCATTAGTGTCCACAGGGCCCTGATGCCCATTGCCTCTGGGGCTGGGAGCCTTATGTCAATGGTATGAGTGCACCAAAGCAGAAACACCTCAGGCTTACTCCTTGGGCTGGGTGTTTGCCTGGCACCTGGTGAAATTAAGAGCTATGATTTGGTATGAATAAAGATACTGAATCTCAAGTGGACTTCAAACTTTTTGGTTAGATTGAAGCCTGGACAATTTGTCCATGGCAGCTGTTGGTGGTGATAGAGCCAAGTGAGTTTTGGTCGCCACAGGACTGGCCAAAGTATCCTTTCTTTGGAGGACATGAACCTGCTGCAAGACCCAGGGCTTTTACAGGGTTACAAGGTGTACAGGAAGAGGGTGAAGGAGTATCTGCCAAATAGGGACACATCTGCCCAGTCACCATCATCATGTAACACAATGCTATTCAACAGACATCCCAACAGACCCAGACTAGTGACCTGTGAGAAGCATCCATGGGCACGTTCATGGCTTGTTGACTTTCCTGCTGCTATCCCTGGAGTGGTAGCACACCACAGCCATTACATCACAGGACTTCCCACATGTTTTCACAGGCAGGTCCTTCCTAGTGGGAGACGGAAGATGCTCATAAAGTCAACCTTAAGCAGAACACATGTATATTGGACAAATCAATATGTTCAAGCTGTAAAGGAGATGTCAAGGAGTCCAGCATCTCCAGCACGACAGATGGAGCGGAGCCCAGGAACACCTCCAACTGCACAGCACCTTCTAGCATCGCTCTGGGAGGGGATGAGGCTTCTTGGCCAGAGTCTGAACCAATTATCTTCTGGCAAATGTAATGCTCTTCAGTCCACCAGCACGGAGAAGAAAAACACAATTTCCCCCCGTTCTGTTTTTCTTTGAACGTGAGAGGGAGAGAGAGCTGGAACAGGCGGCAGAGCAGAAAGGGATTGAGAGGATGGCATTGCATCCCGATTGGAAAGAGGCAGTGGCCAGAGCCCAAGTGAAATTCCAACTTTATGACATAATGGGCTTTTTTTAACCAGCGCTTGCTATTAACTTCGGCACTGGCTTAAACCCCCTGGCCTCAGGCGCTGGCAAAGCAGAGCTCATACACTGTAAATGTTAATACTTCTTTAGCACTGTAATAAGCTAAAAGGTGGATGCAAGATCTGGCACATTAATTCCTTTTTTCATCTTTTTAGCACATTTCAGGGTAGTATGAATAATAAATATTTGAGCTCATGAAGGTTAACGGGTAGCTAGCCCTGGAGACTAGGACTCCCCAAGTAGGAAAGCAGCAGGTCCCTTCTGCATAGCAGTGTCTTCAGCAATGATGCAGAGAATCAGCCTCCTCCAGAGAAGTCAGAGGTGCTTCTTGGCAGAGAAATATTTGATGCAAAAACTTATTGCCTGGCATACCTGTTCACATTTCAAATAAGAGCATTTGGACTGATGAATGAGCAGACGTGGATATTTCCAATCACCACAGGGCAAAGCTATGGAGAGAGGAGAGCCTCTTCCATCCCATCACTGAACAACAGCTGGGTTTGGTCAGTAAAGGGCCCCCAGCCTCAATGCTGTGTAGGCATCTAAATCCTCCCACAACTAGCTCTAGGTTCATCTGGACTGGGAAGCTCAGTGGTGGAGCAAGGGAGCTGAGCACACAACGCCAGAGTTCTAAATTCCGGTTGACTCTCCTCTCACTGAGGGAATGGTCTAGAGGCAGAGACACTGGGTGGTTCTGATCCAGATGTCCTCATCAGCCCTGGCCTTGTTTTGCAAGTGCTGTGTCTAACTTAAATGACTTTTTCTGTCTGTCAGGCTGCACCCACACACCTTCAGAAAAACACCTGCAAATAGTGAGTGTAGTGAAGGCCTGGCTGTTGGGAAGACCAGGTGAAAAACCTTCCTGGAGCTAGCAGAATACTGCATATCACCTTTGGATGACAAAAACACCACAACATGGAAAACAGAGCTTGGGGAAAAAAACACTCAGCTTTGGCATTCAGCCAGGCTCCACAAGCGAGTCTCAGCTCACCCCAGAGCTACATGGGTTTGCAAGGCAGTCTAGAAGGGATGTGGAAAATCTTCTAATCCTGTCTCCCCCTCCACTGTAAGATAGGAATCCAGACTCTGCACAAGGACCATGTCAGGAGAAAAAAAAAGTGGGTCTGGTAACCCAGGAAAGGATGTGAACCCTGCACTGAGAGAGTAGACACTGCAGTACATGAACTCCTTTTGCTTACCTATGACAGAGACTTGGCAGGTAGTAGCACTTGCTAGAAGGAAAGGGCTTGTGATGAACATCAGTACAATCCTCCAGGATGGAAGATGTAGGTCTTGCTCAGATTGGATCTGCTGTTAGACCATCATGGTGGGCACTTTGTCTTCTTGAGTTGTACAGATGCCCCCTGTGACTGCTGCTTCTGCTAAACACAGCCCCTCATTGGGAAATGCCCAACATCACAGCAGAAGCTGTACTACTGCTTTTCTTTGTGGTACAAGGCTGGTGGACACCAGGACACCCAGGGCATGTCCCTTCCTCTGATGGCCAGTGACGCGATGGGTGAAGGAGGCATGTTCTGCTGTCATGATGTGTCACTGGAGGTTACAGTGCAGGAGGAAGGTGTTGACTGTGCAAACAATCTGGGGCAGGGACACAGTCCCCTTCCTGTCCCTGACGGGGTGGTCCGGGAGCTGCAGGGGTTGATGGAAACAGATGTTGCGTTCCTCCCACAGGTGCTTGGTGTTCCTATCCTGACCAGTGCTAGAGGAAGCTGTGATAGGCAAGGAGCACTGGACTTGTGCACACCAAGATAGTCAGGGAAACGGGGCAACTGTGGGCCTGGGATGATGGAGTGGGGAGGTGAGTGTTGCAGGACAAGGTGCAACGGCTGTGGGTCTCTGAGACCCTCAGCAGGGAGTATCCAATGACTGGGGAGCACTGGTGGCAGGGAGATTGGGTGCTGGAAAGGCAGGGAGGGCTACGAGCATTCCTCACATACCCACCTATGTGCGTTCACGCGTGTTGCACGCAACAACTGTGCATCTGCAGCCGTCACCTCCGTATCCTGATCTGGGGAGGGAGCCGAGCTGCTCTCCACGGTCTGGGGGTACATGCCTGGGTGCTGTGCAAGGGGAGCGATGTGCTCCAGCCCCCCGTGTTTGCCTTTCACTTTGCCCACTGTTGCGTGACAGCAGAGACACNAGCACCACAAACCCAAAACTCGTTCCAGGCCTGCAACCAGATTAGCATATTAATGAGGCTGTAATTTCCCCGGAATTGTCTGCATGTCTATGCCCGCTCACAGCACACTGGCCCAGGAGTTTGCTATGCAAATAAACTGGTTTTACAGGCTGTGGCTTAATTAACTCATCAAGTTCATCTTCCTAACAAAAAAGGCAGACTAACTGCGGATTAATGGACCTGTGTTTGCGCTTCTTTCTCTCTCCCTCCCACCGCCTCCCCAAGGCAATACCTCCCTCCAGACCCTTCCATTCCCGGCCACTCCAGCCTCTACGCTGGGTAGATCCTCCCAAGGAGATAAATCCTAAGAAAAGAGATGTGGGGGAGAGGAGAGGATCTTAATACCACTTCCAGCAGCGTCTGGGAGGTTTCCTCATCGACTTCAAGGGGAATAAGATGGATCAGGCCTCAAGGATGGTAATTACACCTTCAGCTGAAGCTGGCAGGTGACCACTTATGAGAAGGAGGTGGCACATCGTGACACTGTCTCTTTAAATGGTTGTCTCTGTACGAATCAGGGGTCAGGGATTTTGGGGTGGGGGATTAAGGCACTGTTTCTAGGTGAGCTATGACAATTCTGCTCCATCCCTAACAGAGCAGGGTCAGAGCAGGCGACAGGGATGCTCTCCCTCCTGAGTTAATTAGAAAGGTCCTTCTTGCCTGCATCCCATGCTTAGCAACATTATGTCTTTCGAAAATGACCCCAAAATAAAAGTAACTATAAGGTTTTACAGAGTCACTGGGGGAAAGTTCATGTGGCCAAAAGTCTTTATTCAACAGCAAATCCCTGGATCAGGGCTTTCTTTGAACATTAACATCGTTATGAGTTTATCCCCCTTTCCCTTCCCTACTTTTTCTGTTCCTCCCTTCCTTCCCTGGGAAGAGAGGAGCAGTTTTCTGTAGGACCTGGACAGCTCTTTACTTGTGTTTGGGCACAGATGTGCCCCCACCACTCACACATCAGTGGGGGTTTGGAAACACACAGAGCTGAGCTCGAGTGCCTCAGCCCCGAGGCTGTGTGTAAAGTGACTCCGTTTGGAGATGAAATGTCGCAGCGTATCTCTTTTCTCCTTCTTTTTTCTTCCAGCTGTATTGTTAGTTAATTGTAGCTTGACCTCCAGGAAGGTTTTCCACAGCTGGGAAGGTGGCCTAGGATACAGAATTCAGAACATAGTGTGGGAACGGTTTATTTGGCATTCATAGCATGAATTGTACCAGTCCAACGCACAGAGCCCCGAGGAGCAGAGAGCCCATCCATACGAAAAGGCAAAGGGAAACTGAGGAACAGAGCTGACAAGAAGTGCTTAAAGTGACCCCATGGCCATTCAACTTGAGCTCTTGTCTTCCAACCCATGCAAGCCACAACAGATCCACTGTCCATCACTCCATAGCAACACTAGCGTAGCCTCATGCGCTCACGCTGATGGAGTCTACATCACGAAATCATCTCCTATGCTTTTGCTGTTGAGGTAGGGAAGGGGCTGGGTCCTCAGCCTACTGAGTTCTCAAAGACCACTCAGCTGCTTCACACACTCACCTTCCTCTGGAAATCTCAAGCAAAGGTCTGCTCCTCACTTGGAAGAAAGTTTAGGAGCATTCAAGTCACACTTGGCTGAAAATTACCCCTCTTCCAGCTACAGCCCTCTTGGAATGGACTTAAGTTGAAGCTTTCTTGCTAAAGTTGGTTTAGACTGGACAAAGTCCTTGAAAAATCTAACTGTACTCAGAAGCTTTTCTGCATTCACAGGGAAATGGACTGGCTGACCTAAAAGGTCTTTTCCATCTCTAATTTCTGTCGTTGTGATTCATCCTTCTTCTTTGACAGTGTTTCCTACATGAAACATCTAGTACAAGGAAAAAAATGATACTAAATAATCTTTTTTTCATTTCCTCTCATCATTGTCAGAGATTATGAGAGGTGAGGGATATGTCTGCTGTGACATTAGCTGAGCAATGGAACAGAAAAGGCAAAACAGGATTCAGGTTAGCAGCCAAGATAGAGGCTATTCACACAAGGTGGGATAGGAGGAGACATGCTGGAGACATCATTTCCAGGAATACAATTGTTCCTTACTTTCTCAGATCTTGAGAAAATACTGAGCTGGAGAAAAACAAACATAAGAACAGAGGAATGGCCACATCCCAACCAAGGAAAGGATCTCACTCAAACTGCTGTAATCGGGAGGAACAAGGAGCCATCACCTGAGGAGGAGCATCAGAGTAGGGCAAGTGTATCTAGCAGTTTCTTGGGATGCTCTTGGGGATCACCAAAGCCAGCTGTGGGTTCAATGTTCTTAACATCCTTCAAGGAATTTCTCTCCCGTGAGTTTGTCCAGTTTCATTTTGATCCCTTAAGCTCCTGCAGCAAGGAGTTCCACAGGTAACTCATTGCAAGAAGTACAGTTTGTCTGAAATCTTGCATCTATCACCTTCACCTGAGGATATGAATGGGGTTTTAGTCTCCTGTTGGTCTTCTAATAGCTATTCCATGTAGGAAATGCTATCAAAGGCATCACACAACCTCAGAAAGGAGACAGAAAAATCCTGAGGTCAGCTGAGCCATGCCCCTGGGAATGCAGAAGTTCCTCTTTACCTCTTGAAGGAGCCTTGCATGGGGAAGGACTAGGGAGTTACCCTAGACAAGGGCACAGGTCACATCCCTTAGCTTGTAGCCACCAGTCCACTCCTCAGCTCCTCACTCTTGCTCCCTGAGCCGTTCCCCTAGTCCCATAGAACCACAGGACAGCTGCCCCATTCCTGCAGGCTCTGTGTCCACTGCTCCATCCCTCCACTCTCTGGATTGCTAAAGTGGTGAGGTTGTCTCTTGTGGCTAACAGGTGACTTTGGCTCATAGCGGGGCATCAACTCAAGACTGCTTATGAGGGACAAACTGAAGATCTTTAAACTGTGCTTTTTTTCCTGTCAGATAATGCTTTGTAAACCACCCCGTTTGCTAATCCTTTCTTTCCAGCAGCACACACAGGGTGATATTGCTGGAAAACAGCCCCTTTTAATTAGTTTCTTGTGTAAAAGTTGAGTGTGAGATCGGACACATGCTTGCATCAGATCATTTCCAGAAAGGTTGGGGGCTTGTGCAGACAGCCTGGCACCATGCTTGCTGTCCCTAATCTGATGGCATCAGGACAGGAAGGCAATGGGGTATGGAGCTGCTGTCCCCAAAATGAAGGGGAAACAGGGGAGACTGAAGGGACAAACCTGTGTAGGAAGGCAGATTCTGCATCTGATCGCAGGGCATTTACCAGTGAGGTTTTGTCAGTGATTTAGGCTTCAGAGGTGGTCTGAATGATAATTACCTGTCTTCAGCTGTCACCCAGGAAGTGTTTGTTAGAAGAATTTTTGTGACCGTAATATAGGACTTTCAGCTTTATTTTACTTCATTGATTTAGTGGATTTTCAGTCTCTTTTTTTCTTTCATTTTCTGAGAGCAAGAGAAGTAATGTAAACCATAGTCCTTCGACAGCATTACCCCTTTGCTGCAAAATATGCTTATACAGATTTTTTTTTTTTTAAACAAAGAGTAAATAGTATAGTCAGGGAATCACCCCAAATTGGAATATTTGCTAGATACCATTTCCACCCTTAAAAAAGTAGCAATTCTTTTTCAGGTGGCATTCCAGGGCACTGAATTTATTCTTTTCTCCTATGTAGCCACTACTTCCACAAAAGTGTTTTTCTGATACAGAAGTAAACAAAGGGTGAACACCAAAGAGGAACAAGTGATCAGAAGCTGGATCTACACAAGCTGAGCCTTGAAATTAAAAATTGCCCTTTCAGGATTAAAAAAAGAGAATGATAAATCAAGGGAACACATTTACAGAGAGAGGCAGCAACTTCTCCATGACCAGTGATCCCCAAGCTGGCTGCCCTTCACAGGGAAGGCTGCTGTCTAACCACAAGTCACGGGGCAAGATGCAGAAATTACCGGGTGAGTCTCTGTGGCTCTGTGGCTCGTGCTCCATGGGAGGTCAGACTACATGATCATCGGGGTCCCTTCTGGCCCTAAAATCTATGAATCTATTGATGCTCTGAGGCTTAAAAAGCAGCAGCTGCTCCTATGCAGCACCTAGTTCTCATAAGCATTTGGAATAATGGATCCATATTGTGCCAATGCATACTAATGTTAATATACATTTGGAGCACACAATGTGATGGCTTTGGAGACACCCAGGTGTCAGATTGAATCAGTGTCAGTGACACACCGTACCAGTACTTCGCGGCAGGTCCCTGTTGGATTCTCTAGCAGGAACCTTTCGCTTCTTTAAAATTATTGTATTTATCCCTTATGTTTCTGGAGGTAAAAAAGGTAAAGAAATCATACCAGGCCCACCACAGGACTGGTGTCAGCAGTTTGCAGTCAGCCAAAGCCTAGCTTGCACAAGGTTAGAGATGCGGATGAGAGGGAAAACAAAGAAAGATGCTGTACAAGGAGTATCCAAAGAGTTCAGAGGTGCAGACTTCTGCTCTCTCCATTAATCGCTTCTCATGCACCAGCGCAAAGAAATTAAGAGCCAGGGCGAGTGGCTGCTCTCAGCTCTGCCTATGCGGAAGTCCAGAGAAGTTACAACAAAGCATTTGCGAGCCAAAGACCTGAGCCTGCCTCTGCCAGATTTAATCCCTGCTGTCTTTCAAGTGCAGAATCAGGTTCAGATTCTGCAAAAAGAAAACGGCCTCTTTAATTGCTGCCCTGGGTTGGGATTGTAGGGGCACAGGAGGAACACGCTCACACCTTCAGCCCTGCTCCCTCTACACGCACAAGCCATGGGTGTGAGCACGTGTGGGTGTGCAAGGGGATAGAAGCAACCTGGGCTGCATGGGCAGGGCATGAGGAGTCAGGGGAAGGTTTGTACCCCGGGCTTGGTCTGTACAGTTTGTGATAGTATGGATACATGTGCACACATGTGCAATACCTTTGCATTTTTACATATGCATACAAATACTTTGTCTTTCTGTAATAAGACAGCCTGCATTCGCCTTGCCTAAATTCCCTGCCCGAGTTTACTTGTCACGCTTACATGAGCCCACATGGGAAGCTGCCCAAGCCATCATTTGTTTACAGGCACACAATACAGCAGCACACCACCCAGTAAGTCCCCACTTGTTTGAATGCTTGTTATTCCCTTAGCTAATTGCCCAATCAGTCCCAATGCTGGGGACAAGGGGACTTTGTCACCACCCAGGCAGTGCAAGGGTTAAGGTCATCCCTGCCCCTGCTTTGGGACTCACCTGCAGCAAGGCCTGGGTGGAGGTCTCCTTGGGAGCCCCTCTGCTCTGCAGCACATCTTCAGGGCTCCAGCCTACACATTGGCCAAGGTGAGGAGCCCTTGCAAGGCTGGCCCTTGTCCATTCCCACCTTCAGCTGGAAGAAGTTGCTTCCAATGGGAAAGTTAAATCTATATTCCACCACACTGGTTTGTCCCCTACATGAAAAGNATCTTCTGGTATAAAAAGCTGGGGCTGAGGGATCATGTCAGCTCGCACAGAGCCTGGGTATGTCAGAGAAGGCAGAGTCGCCAAGATGGGTGTAGCAGGGAGAAGGTGTGTGTGTGAGGGTCGGTTTTGTGTGTCTGTGTGTGTTAAGGCTGGCTGATGTATGTGTGTAACGTGTCAGAGGGGTGTGTTTCTGAGCCATGGAGGTGTAGAGGTAGAGGGTCTGGGGGTGTGCAGAGAAGCAAGTGTGTGGGAGTGGGGTACATGCCCATATGTGGACATGCATGATAGGATAGGAGGGAACGTGTGGGCTGGGTGGTGTATGAAAGGACAGGGAGTATGTGTGTGTGTGTGCGTGCAGGAAAGGATGAAGCAGACAAAGAGCCGTGCAGGCAGGCAGGGCAGATCCCAAGCCCCTCACCGGGGTATCAGGGCTGGGGTAGCCAGAAGAGCCCTGTCTGGGACCCCTGAGGATTAGCCGGCAGTCCAGGCAATTGGGCAGTTGGGGAGAGGGTGCAAGGGTAGGAGTGTCTGTCCAAGAAAAGGAATGGGACGTATCCAACCGTTGCCTCTCCGGGACACTCAGGGTTCACTACTTCTTTTCTTTGAATGACTAGATCTCCCCACGGGCGTGGGACCGAGCCGTGGGGCTCCTCCTGTGCTCGCACTGGCAGTTTGGATTTGGTTTTAATCACAGTCACTGTAAGAGTAAAAAACAAAAGCTGCACTGAGATCCCGCTGATCCCTACCCCTGGGGCTGGCAGTGTCCCCGGCAGCACAGCCTGGCTCCTGTGGGGGTTCGGTAGTTCATGTTTGCACCTCACTGGGGTGGGGGCTCCGATGAGCATCTGCTGATTATATCGTTGCGTTAACAAAATTTCCAGCCTTTCTGGCAAACGCGGCTTTCTGTTGGAGGAGAGAAAGAAATGGGAAAGGAGAGAAAAAAAAACAGAGACGGAGAGATCAGTATTGAATGTGTGTGAATGAGAGGGGGGAACAAGAGAGAGCTGCAAAGGGGAGAGAGGCAAAGAGAGAGGAAGACAGGGAAGGAGGGAAAGAAAGGAGCGGGGGAGAGAGGGAGAGAGAGAGAATCAAGAGACAAAAAAAATAAGGAGGAAAACAAGAGAAAAAAAAACTCTAAAAATGTAAAACACACAGAAAAAAAGCAGAAAAAAAAAAAAGTAGAGAAAAAAAAAATGAAAGCAGAAAACAAAAAAAAAAAGAAAAGCAGAAAAACATGAGAGAAAAAAAAAAGAAAGAAAAGGAGAAAACTAGAAAAGAGAAAAGGAAAAAAAAA
>VWZK01014980.1:0-12317 GCA_013396935.1 Baryphthengus martii | reverse complement strand
TGTGCCAACCAGGAAAGGGGCATTGTTGGGCTGGTTGCTCACTAACCAAGAAAACATAAACTGTGATATCTTGGATAATGACAGCCTTGGATGCTTGTGGATAATGCTGAGCACGCTGAAGATTAGTCCCAGGACAAAGGTTTTAGACTTTATAAGAGCAAATTTCAGCTCACTCAGGGCTCAGTTAGCAAGGAACCCATGAGAAGTTTCCATGGAAGGTGAAAGAACTAGTGAGTGTTGGGTGTTTTTCAAGAACACTCTCCTAGATGCACAAAGCCAATGCATTCCCTCCATTGGCAAGGGAAGTAGGTGGAGCAAGAGACCCCCTTGGCTTAATGGCAAGATTATGGGACTGCTCAGAACCAGAAAGGGAACATATCAGAGATGGAAAAGTCGAACAATAACTGCTGAAAAATACACAGGCACTGCCAGAGATGCAGGTAGGAAAGAAAAAGCTCATCTTGAGCTGAAATTGGCCAGAGACATCAGCAACTTCAAGAAACAGTTCTTCAGAGACGTTAACAGGAAGCAGAAACAGGAGTTTATTGTCCCACTATTAAACAAGAGAGGGGAACTAGTCACCAACAGCACTGAAAAGGCGGACGTCCTCAACATCTTCTTTACCTCTGTCTTTACCAATGCTGTGCAGTCCCAGGCCATGGGGACAAAACCCCAGATTGATGCAGATGCCAACCATCAGTGAAGGAAGAGTTGTTGTGTCAGCAGCTACAGGAGGTTAACCCTTATAAATGGATGAGCCCAGAAGCCATCCACCCGAGGGTGCTGACAGAGCTAGCTGATGTTGTTGTGAGGCCACTCTCCGTAATCTTCGAGAAGTTGTGGAGATCAGGAGATGTGCCTGAAGACTAGAAGAGGACTAATGTCACTCCTATCCACAAGAAGGGTCCCAGGGAGGACCCAGGTAATTATTGACCCATCAGTCTCACGTCAATCCCTGGGAAGGTTATGGAGCAGGTCCTCCTGGGAACTGTGACAAGAAAACTGAAGCCTGTGGTTGGGAAAAGCCAGCACGGATTCACCAGGTGCAGACCACACTTAACAAACCTGATCACTTTCTATGACAAGACAACCCGACTGGCTGATGCAGGGCGAGCAGTGGACATAGTGTCCCTGGACTTCTCCAAGGCTTTCAACATGGTCTCCCACAGCGTCCTCCTTGAAAAACTGACATATTATGACCTTGACAGGTGGTCTGTGCATTGGGTGGGGAACTGGCTGATGGGCTGTACCCAGAGGGTGGTAGTAACTGGTTCATTTTCAAAATGGCAACTGATCACAAGTGGGGTTCCCCAGGAGTCAATGTTGGGCTCAGTGTTTTTTAATGTCTTCATGAGTGACTTGGATGATGGGATTAAGGGCACCCTGATGAAGTTTGCTGACGACACAAAAGTGAGTGGGATAGTAGACACTCCAGAAGGGAGAGCCACCCTCCAGGAAGATCTGGATGGGCTGAAGGAGTGAGCTAGCAAGAACCTTATGAAGTGCTCAGCACTGGCAAGGAGGGCCAGCAGAATGCTGGGGTGCATCAACATGGCCATCACTAGCAGAGACAAAAAATTCATTGTCTCACTCTACTTGGCTCTGGTCAAGCCACATCTCGAGTACTGTGTTCAGTTTTGGTCCCTGCTATACAAAAAGGATGCAGATAGGCTGGAGAGGGTCCAGAGAAGGGTCACAAGGATGATCAGAGGACTGGAAGACCTGCAATATGAAGACAGGCTGAAACATCTGGGCTTGTTCAGCCTTGAGAAGAGAAGGCTTAGGGGAGACCTTATTACCATGTACCAGTACTTGAAGGATGGCTACCAAGAGGAAGGAGACTCCCTTTCTACAACGAGTCTCATGGAGAAAACAAGGGGGAATGGTTGCATTTTGCTTCAGGGAAGATTCTGGTTGGAGTCCAGAAGAAAATTCTTTACAGTGAGAACAATTAAACATTGGAATAGTCTCCCAAGAGAAGTGGCAGACTCCCCTACACTGGGCAGTTTTAAGACTCAACTTGACAGGATGCAGGGCCATCTCACTCAAAACAAATTTATTTTTTTTTTTGACAGACCAGATGATCCTTGAGGTCCCTTCCAACCTGGCATTCTATGATTCTGTGAAATTAACATCCTTTTGCAGTGCACCCCTCTACTTCATGTCATCAACCCAAATACAGGTAGACAACAGACATGCTGAGCCTATATTCTCTAAATATTTGCTCACTAATGTGCTCTTAGCAGTTCAAGTTGCTGGGCTAAATTCAACTTCATCCTCCCATGGCTTGCAGGCAAGTTGGACAGCCTTACCAAGGACCACAGGGTCTTTGCACTTATTCCCTCATGTCGAGCACATGAAGCCAGAGGTATCTTTTGCCTAATATATCAGGAAATCATGGCCAGCTGATGACTTGACACACACTCAGCACAATAAAGTTCACTGATGGAGAAGTACCCAGCATATGCAATGTCTTGAATTCACAACGAGCAGGAGGAGAAATGGCCCTGTGAAGGATTGAACTCAATGATCTCCGTCAAAAGCAGCTTGAGACTTGTTTATTATCTGTAAATAAAGCTAAGGAGGTAATCCTAGTAAGCACAAAAATAGGTCTAGAACAGGACAGCTGTATTCCCACAAAAACACGGCTTGTCCGCAAGCTGGCCACAATTAAACCTGATAGCAGAACAAGAATTTATTTCACTTTTTTTATTTTGTTTTTTGAACATCACCACTTCTGCTATGAAGTAATTTATCAAAAATTCATCACTAAAATAGGTTTGTTTTTTTTTTCTGGTAAAATATTGTTCACATTGGAAAAAAAAACTAACTAACTTCAGCAACTATTAATCAATGTAGAAAATAACTGTGGAAAGAGTCTGGAATAAGGTTTTAGATATGGCTGAGTTGAAAAAACTTGGTTCATTTTTTGAAGATACTTTTTATGTTTATTTCATATATAGGACACAATACAAAAATGAAGAACAGTTTTGTTCCATGGAAAAGGAAGGTTTTGATTGATTGTAATAAGTAACACCACAACCACCAAAGGAATCCTCAGCAAAATCAGTGGTGTGAAATTTTTATATGTGGTTGCTCTGTTCCAGAACATTGTTTTCTAGCATCTTGTGTTTGTGCAGCACATGGCACAACATTATCCCATACCACATCATGCCAACCATCAATTTGGAGTAGCATTTTCACTGTGAGTTTGGCCCAGCTGAAGACAAGGTATGAAATTTATATTGGAGTAAACATAACACAGGTGCTATACTGGTATTCTCTTCCAGCACCACTGATCTATGACTAAGGAGAGGATTGGAAGAGGAAGAGGAGTCTTCAAGATAAAGTTTGCCTGAATACATTCATTCTCTACAGCTTGATGAAAGAAAAGAGATTTCCATAACAAGGGTCAGATACATGAATAAACTCCATGTGTTTTGAAATACTGAGCTTCATTTTACATCCAGAGCAATATATAGAAAGAAAAAAAAAAAAGAAAGGAAAAAGGTAAAAGATACAGGTTTTGCTCATTTCACTAACGGTCAGTGAAGGCCATGCAATGTTTTTCATAGGCAACTTGCAGCACAACTACTGAATCCTTTCCAAATGTCACCACTTTTCACCTTAAAAAAAATAAGGGTATTTTTACTTTTTTGTTAAACTTACTAAGTAGTAACCTAGAATTAAGATGATAAATTGTCAGACTCATCCCAGATCAGTACAGATTATAGAGAAGCAATCTCAAGATCTGAAGGAGCATGATTTATTAAGCTTCATTTTCTGCAGCAATTATTAACAGCACTCCTAAATGCAGCATAGGGAAAGGAGATGCTTTACAGTCTTTACAGCCTGTAGCAGTATAGAAATAATAGTTTTAGAGATTAAGATTTTGAGCAGTCGACAAATTCCCTGCTCACATTGCAGGACATAATGTTATATCTACTGCAGAAATTCTGGTCCAGACCATCCAGACTCAATGTCGCCCTTAGCTATAACGAACTCTGGCTTTTCACAGAACTTAATGTAATTTGAGCAAATTTTAAGTGTTCCAGAACAGACCATGTAAAAAGTGCATAAAAAGCTTTAGGCCTCCCTTGTCTCTTTTCAATCAAAACTAGAGCAGAAGATCTGTTTTGCTTGGTGTAAGAAAGGCTGCAGAGGGCTGTGCTCCTTGTCTTAAATATCATCATGAGGGTAGCAAAGAACGATGCCTGTTAAATTTCACAGAATACAAGGGAACCAGGGAGAAGAGGAACTGTTTGAAATGACAAGCACGTCTAGCATTTCCTAGAGGCATGGTGCTGGCATCAGAGACTGATTAGCTCCTATTCATAATATATTCCATCAAGACTTAAGGGAAAGTGTGTTTTCCAAAATAATACAGCAAAGAAATAGTAGCATGGTAATCTGCCACCAGAGACAGCTCAAAATACACTGAAGTACCCTACCATTTCACAAAACAATTTGAACCAAAGGCTAAAACACACTAGCGTTTCTTTCTGGAGAGATGCATGACTGTTTTGACTGGAAGAGGTAAATTCTCACCTGTAAACATTATTATTGTTTTCCTTCATTTGAACCAGTCAGCTCCATTCAAAACACAGACTCTTCCCCATCTAATGTCATCAACAGATTAAAAAGCCCACAGGCTATGTCCAGGGCTTTGTCACTAAAGCTACAGCTCACGTCAGAGTCACAGGAGATGAGGTGTCAACGGGTCAAGTCATTGTGCAATCCTCCTCTCTTCCCCTAAGCATCATCTGCATGACTTATTACTGTAAAGGCTGGGTACCACAGTTTGTCATTGGCAGGCTTAGTCTTCAATTCTAAGGAGGGAAGACAAAAGACGAAAAAAGTGCTTGGACTCCATACTTAATTCTTGTACTGAAACTGACCAATGCAATGGGGACTTCTGAAATTTGGATATAAGAGTTCACTAGGGAGTGAGAGAGACTGAGAATCATTCCCTTCAGCCAAGCAATCATCTTGCAAGCAGTTTATTATTCTTGGAAACAGCAATCAACCAGAGACAGAAACATACCTGTGATCCAAACGATGCAATCCCAGTTTCACAACAGTCAGCAGGAGTGTCACGTTAATCTTGAGTACCGTCAAGATTTCACCCAGGGGACACAGGAGCCTCTACCACAGTTGCCTCCTGCCAAGTCAATTGTACTCCCTGTGCATACCAACAACTATTTATTTCTGCTACCACTCCACTGCAAAGAAGTTGTTCTTTGAATATAGTCAGCACAAAGGAGGCAAAAAAGGCCCTGTGTCACAAAGCCAGCGCTGAAAGGATACTGCTGTTCCATTGATAATTACACAGTCTTACTTTTTAGTTTTTAGGAAGAACAGAGCTTTGTCAGTTGCAAGAGCACCAATGCACAAAGTACCGAGAGGAAAATAAGGAAGAAAGCTCGGAGATTAATAGAATGGAGATGAGAATAGCCTCACAGTTAAATAGTTTACTTTTCAAAGGCAACACAAGGACAAATTGCTTTCTGCAAAGAGAAAATTAGTTTCCAAGGTGTGTGCTTTCTACAAAGAGTCAAGTTAATTATTCAAAGCAGAGGCCCATGAATTCTCACAATTTAGTCATTCTGTTCTGACATATTCAGGCCCAGTGAGCTGCTTCTTATCACCAAGACTTTGATAATTAACTTAGACATATCAAATAAACTTTCTGGAGAATTCAGTAGTAAGCAGGTATGACATCCTAATAGGGGTTTTATTGGGCATTTCTCTGCACGGTAATGTATTAGCAATCACTGTGACATTTTCTGCTCTAAGGGGTTTTGGCCTTGCTCATTTTTTACACCTGCTGGGAAATAAATTTATTCACGGCACAGATCTAATCCAATACATTACTCTGTTTACCCTGGATTCTAAGTAGCAGGTCTCTCAGAATTAATGAGAAGTGACATATACATCATAGAAGAAAATGCAGTGTCTTCAGCCTGGCATGACTGAATAGCAATAATCTCTTATGAGCCTGCAAACTCAATCCTTACTGCCCTGGTCCTTGCATCACAGCTGACAACAGCAAAAGAGAGTAAAAAGGTTTCTGCTACCTCCCTCCCAGCTAAGTCAGAACTCTGAAATACAGAAGGAGAAATTAATAACTTTTTTTAATATAGCTTACTTACTACAGAAGAGCACTCAATACATTCCCAGCAAAAATAAGGCCTGACACTAACAATACATTGTGAATTTCAGTGTTTTTCTTGCTCTTCAGGATGACAACCACATGGTTAATCTTGTACTGGTTACAAGGAGACTTATGCTGAAGAATATAAAGTCTTTTTCAGAAGATCCACAACCTGCGAGGGGCCTGATGCACAGTTTTGGTTTAGCATTCTGTAAAATATCTCTTACAACTGCACCTAAAAGAGAGTGAATGCACTCCAAATTTTTTTATAATGACAGCCTTCTCATTGGGATAGGATTCTCCTGAAGGAGACAAAAGAACAGTATCTTGTTGTCTTCCCATTTCACAAAGAAATTTTCATCATAAGATATAACCTACAGAGCCATACACTTGTAGATTTTCAGTAGATATTCAGAAAAGTCTTAGGCATTTTTGTCTCACGTTCGTTCATTGTTCATTCTGATCCAGAATTAACCACTGGGAGATATGTGAAAGTCTCACTGTGGAGATACTGTCAGATAAAACCCTCTTTCTCTAGTACCTTGCAAAACCAGGACAGTCGGGTACAGCTTCTCATCTTGGTGTCTTTGCATTGAATAAATCCCTTAAAAACTCTGGGCTTTTTTTCCTTCAGTATTCTGGTCCCTTACCAAATATGAACAATATTTAGAATGTAATTAATCATTCACTAGCTACTTTTGTTGAAGTATTGTTGCACCTCCACTAAATAACCTCTTAATGCATCCAAGCACTCGAGAGGCTAAGTCATAGTTGTTCAAAACAGATACTCCCAACTTCAAAAATCTTGGTCATTACGAGATTCATTTCCCTCTGATTCAAGCCTGATCCATACATAAAGGAATCATTAGAGCTGGCTTTGAACCTGCACAAAAATGTACTTTGAAAGTCACAGTGTAAGGCAAAATACATTATGCTAACATTTTAAAAACAATTAACGTAAGCAGAATGCCAGTTTCTACTGTGTTTGACTTATAGATAAGCCAGGATCTTTGCATAGACTTGAAGTGTGGGACGTAGAGACCTAGTTTAATGCAACATGTGTAGATGAGCAGCAATTATTCAGTAATACTTTCTGACTTTGTATGTGTGATGAGCAAGGACCTGGTAATCAGAAAACCTTACTACATTGCAATATATCATTGAGATCACTGACTCTATCGAATGCTGTTTTCCTGGCTTTTAATACAGGAAATACCAAATTTCTCATGTGTTCTTCAAGAAATGAGGATGAAACCTCATGTTAATAATGAACTCAGTAGAACAATAGCTGACAACTCTTAGGCTACTGAGGCCATGAATGTGGCAATTGGCTGCTGTGCTAACTGATAGAGCACTGTTTCCTTGGAAACTAGTAGTCAGGGAACACATCTCTCTTGCTACTGGCTTTCTACCTTGTCTGAAAGTTCTGTAGGACAAGGGCCATCCTTTTGGGTTTGAGTATATACAGTATATACAGCAGTTTGGGCACAATGGGCACATGACTACAAATGTAATAGCAAATATAAATAGTAGCAATGTTGCTGTCAATCAGGTGCATAGCGCATTATTTCCCTTTGGCAAAGGCAGAAGATACTCAGTTCTATAGACATCCTTAGGCTACATTAGAGGCTAGCTAACATTTTCTTTTTATAATCTCCTCTATAGGATAACATGTTCAGTATTCCTAGGTTGCTAAGGGTGAGTTATCCTAAAATTCCAGTCCAAAGAGCTAAGTGTTACTTAGGGGCAGAGTGCGTATACCACTGATCCAGAATCATGCTGTAATTAGGCTTTTCTTCTTTTTACATAGGACCACCTGGAATATCCATAATATAATCTGGGTATCAAGCACTGAACTGACCTTAATAATTTGAAGAGAACTAGCTTCTAGTGTTAAGTGAGCAGTTGCATATTATACAGGTTCAAAAGGGGAAAGCTGAAGCTATAATGCTGTTTTTGAAAGGTGAATGATAGTGTGTCTAAAATGCTCATTTACTTGGCTGTCCCTGCTGCCAATTAGAGATATGGCTTTGTTTAGCACTGAGTCTTAAGACAAATATCAGACTTCAATGGATACCCATCTACGTGCTCTGCACTTAGAGAGGTAGGATAATCTTTTTGTAAATAATGATGCTTTCAAATTGAAAATCAACTCTCACATTGGTTGTGTTGTGTGGGAACAGTCAGGTTTATAAATTAAAAAAAAAAAAAATCAAATTTCTAGTGATTATCACCAAATAATATTTATTAGATAACTTTGAATCCAAAGTTGAAAATGGCAGTGGCAGTGCTTTTTGGCACAGTGTGAGACTAATATCTGTAACTAAGAAGACATAAACAGGCATTTGTAAAGCACTAAGTCTGACCATTCTTATAAAAGTAGATGTATTGGCTTGATTATTTGTTTCTGCTTATTTATTCGTTTACTTATTGCCTTATTTTAAAGGCTGTGGAGTGCCTTTCCTTCTCTTTAACTTATATGAAGTTTGAGAAATTGCACTCATTATTTACATGAAGTAGCAACAAAAGTGAGTAAATAAAAATACCCTGTCTGATTTTATTTATTTGCATGGTTGTGAGGGATAAAGTTCATGGACAATGACTAAATTCATTTTTGTCCTGAAACTAGCAGAGGTTTCAGCACTAGCTGGGAGCTGCTCCAACTGGAATCCCAGGTAATTTTTAATGCAGAGCATTGCTTTACTGTGTGGAAGGTTTGGCAGATGTTTGCTGTGAAGATTCCTGACATTGATACACCTTAACACATCCATTTTTACATAAATAACATTAAAATTTTATAAAGCAGCAAAAGGAGCATGCTCCTCACAAGGACTGAGGCAAGATGTATTTTTGATATTTAACTACAGCATGTCTAGAAAGCAATTCCCTAGTCCTTATCCATCCTCATCAAAAATCTATATGGAAATCTGGCTCCTCACTTCATAAGGTCTGAGTCTCACCTAAGTCTGTTAGAGACCGTATGTTCATATGCTGTGTGACATGGGACACCCACCAGCAGTTTGATCCTGTCATAGAGCTGCAAGTGTCCTTGAAAAACATTAAGTCCATGGGTAAGGCAACCTAGTCTAGAACAGGTGATAAATACATCGATCATTTCATCCTGACTGGCCTCATAACTTTCCAGAAAGAGATGTTCAGTTCTTTAGCCCCTTGCTGCTATGTCCAACAACAGTGCATGTTAAAGCAGAATGCCTGTGAACACCTGTCAGCCTCTGTTTCTGAAGGAAGCAGAGTCATTTAGGAGAATGTACAGTGCTTGTGGATGTACAACATACGGAGTCTAAGAACCAAAGAAGTGAAGGATCAGATCCATGGAGGTACTTCATTGATAAATATCTTCATAAATCTCACCCTATCTGACTTTCCCAAGGTAAGAAATAAAGTTTACAGCAGAGGAAGAACCGAATTTTGATTTCCCAAGTCCTGAATTACCACTCAGCCACTGAATTTTAATGATCTTTAAATGATCCTTAGATAGACTAGATTCAAACTACTGACCCAAATGTGAAAATGTCTTCATCCCATTACCACAGGGTTATTTCATTACTGATCTCCTGAACCATCCAGGAGACCAGAGCAAATTATGTGTGGATATTGCTGTACAATAAACGCCTTCTCAACTGCACCTACAAAATTGCATAGTAAAATCTATGTACTGTAACCTCATAGGGAGAAGTTTCTCTTGACCAATATATTTACTGCTGCAGATGATACAAGAAAGTTTTCTCATCAGAATGTTTCTTCCTCTGTTGCTGCAACATTCATCTACGGAAATGAGAAAATCTATAAACACATTCTGGTTTTGGAGAGTCCAAATAAAGGCAGAAACTTCCCTGAAACTGATTAAAAAAAAAAAAAAAAAGATAAAAGGAAGAGAAAAATATGACAGGATAGACAAAACCCAAGAAAGTTCTTATCTGAGCGATTACAGTTCAAAATAAATTACCTTGAGTTATTCATAGCACAGCCAGATTGTAATATTATAAAACACTTGACTGTAATCAAAGGCCAACAGGATTAGCAGTTGTTTGTAATGATTATATTTTACACTATAATAGTTATGACAAGTCTAGGATGTGTTTATTCCAAGCGTAAAATGAGATCTTATTACATTCTGCTACATACTGAAAACACAGAAGAAGAATACATTATAGATCTCAAAAAGTACTAATAAAAATGTTCTTTATGCTACACAGTTTGGTAAAATATATATCTATATACATGGAATCTAATCCTGTATAATTAATATGTACAACCTGTGTTAAAATTGGTAGCCATATAAATAAAGATTCATAGAATCATAGAATCATAGAATACCAGGTTAGAAGGGACCTCAAGGATGATGTAGTGCAACCTTTTTTGGCCCAAGTATGGTCTAGTCAAAATGGCCCAGCACTCTGTCCCGCTGAATCTTAAAAGTGACCAATGTTGAGGAACCCACCACTTGCCTAGGGAGATTATTCCAATGGCTGATTGTCCTTTTCGTGAAATTTTTTTTCTTTTCTGTCTAATTGCAGTCTCCCCAGGAGTAACTTGTACAGATTACTCCTCATCTCTTCCATGTGACTCCTTGTAAACAGGGAGTTTCTATCCTCTTTGTAGCCACCCTTTAAATACTGAAACATAGTGATAAGGTTTCCCCTGAGCCTTCTTTTCTCAAGGCTGAACAAATTCTGTTCTCTCAGTCTTTCCTCATATGGCAGTTTCCAAGCCCTTTGATATATTTGTGGCCCTTCTCTGGACCTTCTCCCATATATTCACATCTTTTTTGTATAGCCAGGACCAAAATTGAACTCAATATTTAAAGTGTGACTTGACAAGCAGTGAGTGGGATAATGACTTCTTCATCTCTGCTGGTGATGCTCTTGTTGATGCAACCCAGCATCCTATTGGCTTTGTTTGCCACAGCAGCACACTGTTCACTCATATTGAGATTGCTATCCACCAGGACACCCAGTTCCTTTTTGACAGAGTGGTTCCCCAGCCAGATAGATCCCAGCCTGTGCCACACTCCTGGATTGTTTTTCCAGGTACAAGACCTTACACTTTCCCTTGCTGAACTTCATAATGTTCTTGTTAGCCCACTATTCCACCCCATCCAAGTCATCCCACAGTGTAGCTCTCCCTTCCAGAGCACCCATTTCCCCATTCAGTTCAGTATTGTCAATAAACTTTATCAGGGTACACTTGACCCACTCATACACATCACCTATAGACATTAAATAGCATTGGGCCCAATACTAATCCTTGGGGGATGCCGCTCAACTTACAAGACCCAGTGGAAATCACATGAATAATGGTGCCTGCTTACATTGGGATCCTTTGTACCGTCTGATCACTGAGCAGCATATGTTAGTAGGCACAAAGAAATTTAAAAGTGTACAACCAAAAAATCTTAAAGTCCCCTGGAGCTGAAACTCCTGGGAAATGCTGTTGACAAAATGGTTAAAATATGCAGGACTTTCACAAGCCAATGCATAAGTACCATTCAGGCAAACTGGATAGTAATACAGCAGAACTGAAGTCTCTTGCTGGTTGTGAGTTAATTTGGGTGGAAGATTGCACCTCTGAAACATCTGTAATACAGAAGAGCACGGAGCAATGCATTCCACCTGAAAACACAGCAAGAACAGGGATATACTTACAGACAGCAACACATATCATGGTGGCAGGTGGTCTACAGCAGAAAAGTCAGTCTCACTGTCGAATGGAGCTCAAGATATGACAGCTGTCTGGACTAAAATGGTGCTTTCCAACAAATATCATGCACAGATACAGGCTCCTGGAAGGTATAGAATAGCAGCTAATGAAAAGATACAAAATTGTAAAGCGAGATTCCTGTTTCAGAAAGAATCACAGAATCACAGAATGTCAGGGTTTGGAAGGGACCTCGAAAGACCATCTGGTCCAACCCCCCTGCTAGAGCAGGAATCACCTAGGTTAGGTAACAAAGGATAGCATCTAGGTGGGTTTTGAATGTCTCCAGAGAAGGAGTTTCCACAACCTCTCTGGGCAGCCCGTTTCAGTGCTCCATCACCCTCACCGTGAAAAAGTTTTTCCTTACGTTTACCTAGAACCTCCTGTGCTCCAGCTGCAGCCATTGCCCCTTGTCATATCATTGGACATCACTGAGAAGAGCCTG
>VWZK01014979.1:102112-136731 GCA_013396935.1 Baryphthengus martii | reverse complement strand
TTTATATATATATATAAATATATATATATCAACTAAGACATATAATAGGGCAAAATTAAGAGAGTACTAACTACATGGAGACTCCATAGAATCCATCAGTGTCTAACACCTCCAGATTACAAATTATTGACAGCAGTCACAGCTGCCACCGCAGCATTGACAACAACAGGAGAAACAGGAGTGCCAGGTTGTATTGGCCATGCTGTCATCAACACTCTATCAACACTTTCCCTAAGCTGTTTTTGCACTGAAGACCCTGCTAATGGCCCAAGAGACAGCTGTAGGAAACTTGAGACAGTCTCTCCCCCTCGTGGCGAAAGCTCTACAACCCCAAGTCCTTCAAGGGGCCTTCTCCATCTGGAACTTTTCTCAAAACTTGGGAGAGTCTACTTAAATCACAAGGTTTTATTTTCCTAATCTGCCTGCAGCATTGCTTGAGGCATCCTAGAGCTGTTCTGTCCATAAAACCAGTAACTCAAACATAGGTTTTAATCAGTTCGTAAAGCAGGATTGGGATTGCACTGAAAAATAACTAGACAGAAATGAATGCAGAGAACAATCATGTTGAGGATTCTCCAGAATTTCTTTCTGTACTAGCCTGATTTTTTCTCAACTCAGTCTTACACAAGTGAATAATCCAAGATCCTACTAAGGCTGAGATCCTCAGAAGAATGGAAGCTAAGCATGAAAGTATTACTTTAATAATATTGTCATCATAAGACTTTGCTGAGACACAGAACATAACACTGCAATTAGGTTACATCAAGTCTTTTGGACGCCTGTTTCCATTTCACTGTCAGGGGACACATTTCACAGAACACGCACCGTATTCTGAGCTCCCATGTCAGCATCAGGCTTCAGATTCCCAGGCCAAGGGGACAGACAGTGTTTGGCTCACGCAGAGACAACATACCCACAAAAGCTAAGCACATTTCTTTACGGTCTCTTTGGGAAAGAAAACGTTACCTCAGCAAGTCGCGAATGCTTGTGAACATTCTCTCCCTTCTGCACACTTGGAGCAAGCTGCTGTAGTACACCTCGGCTGCTTGTGAGGGCACGGGTCAAGCGAGCAAATTTTCCCCAACCTTGAGAAAACATGTAAGATTATACACATTACCAAAAAAAAAAGCTGCAGGTGTACCACAAAGTCTCTCATAACTAAAAAAAATTTTAAAAAAGTTAAAACAGAGCAATCTGCTTTAATACTGACCACAATGGAGTATAATTTAAGCAAGTATCAGATAAAAGCATGTGACAAAATAGGCTTCAGGGTGGCAAAGTAATAAAACCCGTGACTGCCTTCACTTTGTATTCAACGGCTGTACAGGAGTGCCATTCCGTGAACTGCATCCTTTCTAAGGATAAACGCCCGCTTTACAATAATCTTCTATTAAATCCAATCGCCAGATTTGGATCTCACAGTACGGCAGAAGACACTCCAAACTAATCAAGATGTAAGACTAGAATCACACAAAATGAAAATTACAGTTGTCTGTGACAGAAGTGAATCCAGTTTCAGAAGTATCAAGCATAGATTTGGCATAAGCAGAGATATATGCAGAAGATAATAGAAAGCAGAACAGACAAAGGAAAACAAAATCATTAATTTTATCCTCTCTAAATAAAAGGAGAAAATACACAAATAGATTTTCTCAAACTCTAATAAAACATTTAGCAGCTTCTGGCAGAGAAGTCATATGCTGAATTTTAATTTAGCCTATTTTTTACCATCATTTCAAATACTCCTCAAAATAGAAGACCTTGAACAACAGTCACAAGAGACAGTTACAGCTATAACCTTTATGAGCAGTACTTTGCCATAACAGAAAGCTAGTCAGAGTACACATCTGGATATTTTGGGTGAGTGTGCTGAAAAGAAAGCATCAGTGCATTTAGTCCCAATCTTGCAAAATGCTAGCACCACCCGGGAACTGTTGAGCAGTCTCACCTCCTACTCCAACAGAGGATTCTCAGCACTGTGCAGATTAAATTCATAATGAGAATTTGGTTCTGGGGAAAGTTCCTCCATTATAGTTTTATCACCAAAAGAAATTATTCTATTAGCCGTGACTGTTCTTAAAGACCAGCTTGAAGTTTAACTTACAAATGACCCATGACAAGTACAGGAATATGGGTGTTAAAATACTGCCCAGTACTTTGAATATTTCCTTGCTTGACATCTCACTTTGATGGAGCTTGCAGGAACATATTTGGCTATTTGAGCGGTGAGCACAAAAATATAAAGAAATTACATAGATCTGGTATTGAACAAGAACGTCCAGGGCAGACCTGAAAAGAGTTTAGTATTTTCTCCTTCAGAAATATGCAAAATGGTGCATTTATTAAAGGGAAGGACTAAATTCATCAGACCTCTCCAAAACCAAAAATAAAACAATATTTACATATGCCTTAAAGTGCTTTGAAAAAGCCAGTCTGTCACCAGCAATTTAATAGCCAAGTTGGGTAGAATTAGCCAACACTTTCAGGCACTATTCAGCAACAAGTAGATCAAATGTTTTCCATCCAGGAAGTCAGATCTTTCCTGATAAAGCCATGTAAATTTAGCTACTATACTACAGGATTGTTTCTCAGAGAAATAAATCAACATGACAGAACATCAAATGAGGTCAGTTTGTATCTGTTATAAACTTGACCCAAAGCACTTCATTTCTCATAATATATTTCCATGGAAGGTGGTGAGTGTTGGTGGTTTGGTTTCTTTTTAAGATGCATTTATAAAGCGTATTCTTTCTCTAGTGTACGTGAAGAAATCTAACTACAATTGATAAGCTAAGGATTGAGGGTCTTGTTACCTTCTGAATAAAGCCAGTAGACATTAAAAGAATGAATCAGGTAGGAGAAACCATTCATAAGCACAAATACAGACTGGGCAGAGTATGGATTGGGAGAAGTCCTAAGGAGAAGACTTGGGGGTGCTAGT
This sequence comes from Baryphthengus martii, assembly GCA_013396935.1. Taxonomy (NCBI): domain Eukaryota; kingdom Metazoa; phylum Chordata; class Aves; order Coraciiformes; family Momotidae; genus Baryphthengus; species Baryphthengus martii. Next base: position 133,790 of record VWZK01014979.1, on the reverse strand, counting down.
TCATGTAAAGCTCAACACGAGCCAACAATGTGCGCTCGCAGGCCAGAAAGCCAGCCGTATCCTGGGTTGCATCAAAAGAAGTGTGGTCAGCAGGCCAAGAGAGGTGATTCTCCCCCTCTACTCCACTCTTGTGAGACTGCACCTGTTGGAGAAGATCCAGAGGAGGGACACAAATATGATCAGACAGCTCAAACACCTCCTATGAGAACAGGCTAAGAGATTAGGGGTTGTTCAGTCTAGAGAAGAGAANATGGTGCTGAAGCGCCGGCCGCCGCCCGCCCGCGGCAGCCCGATGGGGCTCGCTCGAAACCGGCAGCCCGGACGGAAAACAAACCAATCAACCAACCCACCCACCCAAAGAAACAGAGTTCGAGCTTCACACGGAAACTCGGAACCTGCCTCCCTTGCCAGGCATATAGCTTTCAATACCAGCTAACATAGAAAGCCCCTTTAGTATCTCAAAATGAGGTAATAGGTAGGGTATTTTCCTGGAAGATTCCAAATTCGGTTCAAATCTGAGGGACAAATTTTAAGTGTATATTTTCTTCCTGCCATCGAGTTTTCTAGGAATTTGGCTATTCAGACATAGAGAGAAGGAAAAGGAAGCACCTCACTTGAGCTGTCTTGCACACAAGCACTGCCAGATATGTCTGTGGCTTGACTTGTAGCTATGAATACCGAGCACCTTCAGGAATCTCCCCCTCTTCCCATGAGTCATGTCCTTTTCAAAGTTGCAGCTTAACACATTCCTCTGTTCTCAGTATCCCCTACAAGCACCTCCTTTGTCCTACATGTTCCAAACCTCATTTTTGGGTGCCTAAATGGTATGCGAAAGAACTGCTCCCATGAACATCAGGTCTCTCACCATATACTCCAAACTCTGATTTGAAAACAACATAACTATTTCTTAGAGGAAAGAGACTGTGTCAAGAGACAAGGCTTTTTTGCATGGCTTTTTGAACCAGTGCTGATCTGAAAATGGCAGGCTGGGAGTGCCTATCCTAACTCCCTCCATACATGGGGTACAGCACAGGGGAGTCCAGCTTGGAGCTGCACATGCCACTGTGTGATGATACAACTAAGATCAGGCACTGAATCACCATTTAAATGTCCTAGGTATATGAACCTTATCTTTAGGACAGANAGACCTTATTGCAGCCTTTCAGTATCAGAAGGGAGCCTACAATGAAGCTGGAAAGCAAGTTTTTGCAAGGGCATGTAGTGACAGGATGAGGGGCAACTGCTTCCAACTGAAAAAGAGTAAATTTAGTTTAAAATTTGAGAAGACATTTTTCACTATGAGGGTGACGATGCACTGGAACGTGATGCTCAGGGAAGCTGTGGATGCTCCATCACTGGATGCATTCAAGACAAGGTTGGATGGGGCCTTGTGCAACCTGGTGTAGTGAGTGATATCCCTGCCCATGGCAGGGGGCTCGGAACTTGATGATCTTTAAGGCCCCTTTCAACCCGAACCACTCCATTATTCTATAACGGCTATCTTCAGCTGACACAAATCAGAAAAGCTGAAGCAACTTACGCCAAAACTCAAACTTTGCTTTCAGCTATACAAAGGCAGACCGAGGAGGCCCGACGGGGGTGGATTTTCCCAGGAGGACACAAAGAGGGGCTCCGCGCCTCAGCCCCGGGATCGANTCAAAATGAGGTAATAGGTAGGGTATTTTCCTGGAAGATTCCAAATTCGGTTCAAATCTGAGGGACAAATTTTAAGTGTATATTTTCTTCCTGCCATCGAGTTTTCTAGGAATTTGGCTATTCAGACATAGAGAGAAGGAAAAGGAAGCACCTCACTTGAGCTGTCTTGCACACAAGCACTGCCAGATATGTCTGTGGCTTGACTTGTAGCTATGAATACCGAGCACCTTCAGGAATCTCCCCCTCTTCCCATGAGTCATGTCCTTTTCAAAGTTGCAGCTTAACACATTCCTCTGTTCTCAGTATCCCCTACAAGCACCTCCCTTGTCCTACATGTTCCAAACCTCATTTTTGGGTGCCTAAATGGTATGCGAAAGAACTGCTCCCATGAACATCAGGTCTCTCACCATATACTCCAAACTCTGATTTGAAAACAACATAACTATTTCTTAGAGGAAAGAGACTGTGTCAAGAGACAAGGCTTTTTTGCATGGCTTTTTGAACCAGTGCTGATCTGAAAATGGCAGGCTGGGAGTACCTATCCTAACTCCCTCCATACATGGGGTACAGCACAGGGGAGTCCAGCTTGGAGCTGCACATGCCACTGTGTGATGATACAACTAAGATCAGGCACTGAATCACCATTTAAATGTCCTAGGTATATGAACCTTATCTTTAGGACAGAACATTGTTCCCTTTGTATTGCCTTTTTTTTATTTTGGTGAAAGGAAGATAAAAATGTGGACACTTCATAGTATGATTCTAGTAGGCCTGCATATTGTGGCATAGGAAAAAGAAAATAAAAAGGAGAATGCCAGTACTAATCCTGTTGAATGATAACTTCTCCAACACTGCTTGAAAAGACAGCAGAGGCTGTCAAATTTATTGCCTTTTTTCCTCCAGAAGCCTAGGGACAGACACAGCCTACAGCAAGTCAGATATTTATCCAGTGAAGACAGATCAAATAATGGACTGAAACCACTGGAGAGAATACAAACATTAAATTCTAAGGGTCATGGGGCTGATTACATGAAGATGATGAAGCTTTCCAAGACATGAAACTAGGTTTTAGAGTGGTGTAAGTATATATTGATAGTCCTGCTAAGACAGGGGTACCAGATGATATGGATTAGCAGTTCACTTTCAACACAAGCAGTTGTTACATCCCTACATCCATTTTTTTTCCCTCTAGAAATAGAGAAAATATGAATTAAATTGAAATCTAATGACCCTAGGTGGTTCTCATATAGGCATATATATTCTCCAAACAGACAAGAGCTCAAATAGCAGAGAAGGCAGCTTGGAATTCAGGAAATAAGCAAAGCCGGATGCCATCCCATGGCTGTGCTTGCTTGTGCCTCTGTCTTCGATTCTAATGCGTTTTTATCATTGTTGGATCTCCTTTTTCAGTTCTGCAAAATATATCATGCAGGTAACAAAGCAATGAGATGGCACTGAAAAAAACCAAACAACTCCAGCTTCAAAGATGAAGAGCCTTCAAGATTAACAGCACTGATTTCAGCTGTCCTGCATTCCACCATTTCATTGCAAAACGCTGAATAGAAACTGCTTGTGAAAACATCCAAGACGACAAAATGCCTACAACAGGGACAAAAGCTGTCCCCTGAGCTTTGTTTAATGGGGAAATTTGGCATTGAAATACACCTTTAATGATGTACTGTTTACCTTCTCAAGACTTCTCTTCTTCAAGGGATGAAGCTTCATTTAACAATGCTCTGAAGTTGAATTAAACAATTTTCTGTATTTTGAGGTGAGTATGATCTGTTGATACTCAGTTCACAACAACATTCATTATTTATTTGTAAGCAGCCATTTGGTTCCTGCCACTTTCCTCAATCTGACCTTGATGACTCATAAATTCAAACATTAGGAATTGTGACATTACAGAACCTTTGTTATCAAGTTGCTGAGCCATGACTTACACAATTCCTGGAGTTAGAACATTGCCATTAAAGGAGTCACTGCCTGATAGTGAATAAGATGTTTTGGTCATAGGTCTGTTGTTCACACAGAACTGTGCAAACGCGAGAAAATCAGGATTCTAGTAGTTCCTGCCTCCAATCAAGCTATCTTTGTTTTCCTGCATATGAAAGATCCCTGAATAAATCCATCATGCCTCTCTGCAGTCTTAAAGCTCCTTCCCTTTAAAACTTCATGACTATATCAGTCTTATTTTTCCACCTGGACTATGGAAGCATACCAAAGTTTCTTAATATACTCACCACTTCCCTGTCATTTGTTTCCTTTTTTTTTTAAGAAAACATTTCATCTAGATGAAAGTAGAGTAAAACATAATCAAAATATTTCAAACACTGGCTCTGTTCACATAAATACATCTTTAAAAACAGAACAAAAAATTACACAGCAACAGAAGAAAAAACACAGAAGAAAAAAAAAGGACAAAAAAACTCTAACCAAAACCACTTGGAGTTTTCCCTGAATTAAGATGAAGGAGGAAATCAAAACTTTTTTTTTTTTTTCCTGTAGCCCTGCTTGTGATGCAAAGAACAGCCAAGCTGCAAAACGAAATAAAGCTGCTTCTGCAGAGGAGATAACTGGTGATTGCTACAAAGCGCAGGAGGTTACAGTAGCTAGGAGGCTAACAACCATTCTCCTATATGATTCGTTGAAGCTGAATTTGATCACCTTTTTGTATAAAAACAAAGTATCAAAAGCAAAAATTAGAATCCCAAGCATAATTTCCAAACTTTTATAAAGTATCATAGACGCATCTGAATATGTTCACGTTGTATTCCTACATGCAAAACCCGTTCAGGTGAACTTCTTACTAGGTACTCAGAGTGCAGGCAGTTTCTATTTGTCTGCACAAATTATTCTTTTCATAAAGTGATGCATTTTACTTTATACATTATTCTCAAACATCTCATACTTCGTGTACTAGATCTCAAACCAAAAAAGACATATACGGAAAAAAAAATACATGAACTCCAAATATAGCATATACTCTAAAATTCAGCTAAGAAGGTGACCTATCACTTCACAAGCCAAATTTAGAAATTTAGCTATGCTATAGCTTGATCTTGCCTACTTCTATTCAAATAAACCTTTTTTTTCTTCCTGATTTTTCAAAGGGGCAAGCATAGAGGGAAGAATGGAAAGAGACTGTTTAAAAATATTATATCAACATCACTGACACTATTTAACTAGTTTTATTTAGAATGAACTATTTTTAAAGTAGTTGCATTTAAAGCCAAATTTACTTAACTTCTACAGCAACCATAAAATAAATATCTAAATTATCTGACTCAATTAACAAAGACTACATTTAGAAGTCTACTTTTTACATGGCTCCAGAAATATTTGTTTCATCTATTCCAATGTCTGATATTATTAATAAAGAAATTATTAAGAATTTAAAACGCTAGTGGGACCTTCTACAGGCATTGATTTTGAAAACCTTAAATATTTTACATTATGCCACCCTGCAACTATGCAAACGGCACATGTTAATAAGATATTTGCATTTGCAGGCAGCCTATTATATATTAAGTGGTCACAGGCACAGGAAACTGATCTTACTTATAAACACAGTAAAAGAAAAGCAGTTGATAAAAGCTGATTGAAGGTAAAAAGGAAAAAAATCATTTACCAGTCAGTCTTCTGTTGTTTCAATTAAATAATAAGTCTCTAAGTTAACAGTTTTAAATTTTTGCATTGGGAGTTCATTTGGCTTTAGAATAGAAACATTCCCATGAAAACGGTGATCCTTCAAACACATGCTGCAAAATTCCTATGTAATATTGTACACTGGGCTCCCTTGAAAGCTCAAGCCTGTAAAAGCAATGATTCTTGGAAACAGCTAACAGAATTTTACCTTTTTTAGGTCTTTCAAAAATGTTTTTTCCCCCTTCATGAATCCTAGATTCCACTACAGACACACCTCTCCCCCTCTCCCTCCCAGTATACAACTGCACAATAAGATCTAATAAAAAGAATTTTACATTCATGATCACGTCTTTAAATTGTTTGACAAGTCATCTCTGCTTTTCCAAGAAATTCCTCATCTAGCCATCAAGTGGCTGATATAATATTACCACCTGAGGTGCATGCAACAAAATTCCAAAGCTAGTCCACAGCAAGTAACTTGTAGAAGAAAGAAAGGTCTAGGGGATAAATTAAGGACTAGAATACAACGTACAGTTTCATTTATATCACGCTTGATTTGTGTATATGGCAAGTGACAACTCTTACCAGCATGAAACCAGTGTTACTTCATTAATTTTAGGAGATTCACAAACAATATTTGAAAGACTCATTAAGCACGTGAACCCTTCTGTACATAAAGTCATAGGACTCAGGGAAGGAGAACAGAGCCGTGAATCAGTGGCCTCTAAATATTATGTCCAATTCTTCTGTATGTAAATTGTTAGTCACTTAGCCAGTTTCCATGGACCAGATGAAGAAATATTGCTTTTCTTTTTAACTCCTCTGCAAGTTGGTGTACTTAGATTACGTTCAGTGTTTATATTACTTTAGATACGGAACTGCTAAGAATTGTCCTATGTTCAGTGCTTATATTACTTTAGATATGGAACTGCTAAGAATTGTCATGATCACTGTAAGAACTGCGTGATTTGAAGATGTAAAGGAGATTAAAAAAAAAAGAAAGAAAAGAAAAATACTTTGCTAGAAAACAAAATAAGTGTTTCTTCATGCTGAAAGTGAAGGATAAACTCTTTTCACAGGCGTGCCTATCACAATCATATTAAGGATCTTCTATGAAAACAGAGAGACACAGCTAACACCCTGTGGCTGAAAGTCCTGCTTCTCAGCTGACTAAATGAAGCAATGGCCTTCACTCCCAGCAAATAAACAAGAGCAAACTTTACTGAATCATGTTTGATTTATCTTTCCTGTCGGTCCTCATCAGGACACAGTGAAGACCACTAGGGAGGCAAAAAAAAAAAAATGCTGCAGATCCAACCTTTCTGACAAGATACATTTTTTAGCTTTATTAAAACAATGAAGAACCAAACAAAAATGCAATAAAAAGAGAAAAAAGTAATCCCCACAGCCTGGAAGACTGTATGCTTGTCAAGGTTGTACTTCCTTTTTCATGGTAACAGGTGTTTCCACTTTGAGAAACTATGTTTTTAAAGAATAATATTTTGAGCATAAATGTAAATCAGTTCACCTTCACTGTAAGTTTCCTGTTTAATTTAATACTACAAATATTATTAAATACTACAAAAATGCAAACAACAGGAGAACTTACGTCTTTTTTGTCCGAGGACACAAGCATCTGTAATACTCCATATGGGCACAAAAGGTCTGTTTCTGACAGGATCTGAACCTGAATGCAAGTTTATGCTGCTGTCACAGTTGAGTTTGCTTCCAGGTTTCCAGGGTGTAATTCAGCAAAGGGTTAACAGCAAAACACAGCAATGCTACTTCACTCACCAGAACAGCTTAAATCTGATTCAACTTCAGATGATGGGAATCTCTTCACACATGTTAAAGGAAACTAGCTCAGAACCTTACCATAAGGTACCTCGTAATAATGATAAATAGCATCAAGCCAGGCAGAATGAAATTATTCTGACCTTTGTTAGGCTCAGATAGGGTTAAATCTTCCGGTTTTACATACAATCTCACGCACAATTTGTACAGGACCAAAGACCCTCCAATTTCCTCTGACATCAGAGAGACTGTTTAGCAACACCGTGAGCTCCTGCAGGCTATGCCGGAGTGTGGATTATTAATGAATTTAGAAGGAAGAGCAGCACCTATTTGCTAAGTAAACTCTGCTTCCTGAAGCACTTTGGGGTTTCATTAGCAATGACCCTTTCCAGTGCAGACCAGAGCCAATTTGCTTAAGAAACCAGTAACCATTCCTTGCACAAATGCAGTCCCTGGTGGCATAGCTACAAGCTATTTTAACATCTAATTCTTTGGCTTTGGTATTTAAAGGACTTCAGCTCTTTCAAGATCAGGGCAAACAAACAGAAGCAGCATAAATATATAATTGCAGAAAAAAAAAAAAAAGACAAACCTTTACATGAATCATCCTCAATGGGCTGCTTGAAAGCTGTTATGTCATTGAAAGTGCAAAGAAATAAAACCACTTTATCCTGCTCGTTTCGAATTGGAGCAATTTTCACGAAGAACCAGACAGGTGTTCCTGAGAAAAAAACATATCAAAAAGTTGGTCAGTGGTAGGCAGAACAGTAAATGTGCTAGTTTAGATGTTTACACTTCAAAAATCAGCCATCTGTAAATGTTACTTTAACATTGGGGTTTCTGCAAACACCTATTAAGAAAAATGACAAAGCAACTGGACAAGACTGCTGGTTGAGTTCTCTACCTCTGATTAGCTTTTTAATCTTCAGGAATCACTCGCTATTTCTGGGCTTCATCTACTAAGTGAACACTGGAACTTACAAAGTGCTTTGTGATCTCCTGAAAGAAGAGTTCCACACGAGTGCAAAGGGTGCACACAACAGAGTCTTACTGGTTCTGTACAGGACTTGAGAATAGGCCAACTGCGCCTAGACCAAGACCATAATACAGTCTCAACTCAATAGCACGACCAGTTTGGTTGACCCTATACTTTTCTGCAAAAAGGGAGCACCATCCCCTAACAATGACATCAGCCTATGCCCAACTTCAAAAGCCAGGCTCTGAGAGCTCCGATCTAACCAGCAAATCCTCCCATGCCAGGCAAATTTTTTCCAAGCTGCCTTTCAGCTTGCCTTGTCCTGTGAGCAACCTGCTCACGATCACTCCAGTGTGAAGGAAGACTCCACTGAATTCACAAAAGAACAACCCATCAGGACCAGATGATGAGCTGTGGATGGGACTAAGTTGTACTGCACAAAACTGTACTTTTCTAATTACTGCAGTAGATAATGAAAACTGCTTGAGAGATCAGAACCTGCACATTACAGAAAAAGATGATCCCAGATAATGATCCTTCAGATGCTGCTGTCAGTTTTCCTTGACATCTATCCACACAGATCGCCTTGAGGAAAGAAACTGTCAGTCAGCCCTGCCTTTCTCTATTTCTGGCAGTTCTGCTGAGGTTGCTAAAAAGACGCTAGTGGTAGCAATGAAGTTTCATGTAATAACATGGGTGTCTACCACTTCATTTCACAGGAGTCTCCATACTGATTTTAATAATATTTTAGTATGAGTTGATTGGAGGGCTCAGAACAAAGCAGTTGGCTCCCGTATGTCATAACACAACCTCCTTGAAGGAATTCAGTCTTCAGTCTTAACTTTGGTCATAAAAAGATCACTCCCACTCCTTTTCCAACTGTGAGGTGTGTAGTAATCAGGACACTTCAGGGTCACCAGGCCTAGGCCTGCAGGGAGCTTGTAAATGAATTTTCAGACTGTCCCTACATCTTCAACAGTGATGACCGAACTCACCATTGCTTTTGCAGGCATAGGAAGAACCAAACAGAGGATTAAGGTTTGCCTGCTCTGAGCAACATTTTTGTTGAGTGTTCCTTGTGAACTACGTTTGGAGAGAAGGGTCTACATACCAGGGGCCAATACAAGACGTGAAAATCAGCAGGATTTTGACCATCAGGGGAAGCCAGAATAAACAGTACCACACAACTTTGTCACTCATGCAGGAAATTTTATATTAGAAGAGGTGATCTTAGAAGACTATTTATTCTCTTTCATGATCACAGGACCCTCCTGCAGGCTAGAGATCAGATTGTTTTTCACCTGAACAGTTCAGTATTTTAACTTGAATACTACATCACGAATTTCATGCAATAGTTAGTTCTAACAAGGGCCACTTGTGTTTCCTCACTGTCAAAAGGTCACAAGAAGACCTCAGATAGTTCACCTGTTACTCTTCAGCAAAGCAAGCAAAGGCAGATTTATTTTTTATTTCCCAACTATGTCAATGCAACAGAGGTTCCTGCTGCCACTGCCTCACCTGGCTGTTTCCCAGCCTCCGCGCTTAACAATCTTTTTCTGACCACTGAAAGCCAGAGCATCTCCAAGACCCATGGACAACTTCCATAAATGAAGTTCAATTCCTGAGGCTCCCACTGTGCCTGCATAGCATAGGCAGTTTCAATCCCTGGCTGAGATTCCATACCATATGTACAGCCACCTCTATAAACAGCAGGATATATGATGCATGGAGGCCTCTGCTCAAAAAGCACAGAAATCCAGATGGAATCACTGATGGCTATTTCTGCAGCATGCCTGCACGGTATGGAAGTATTCAGGGGTCGCTCTTTTAATTTTTTTAAAAAGAGTTACGATTTCTGAGCAACCTGTTCCAATAAAGTATGAGCAAACATAAATGCTAAATACAAGAAAAGATTCAAAGTAACCGTGCCAGTAAAATCACCACTAACTTGCTAATGAGCTTTGAAGACTGCCACAAAGCAGCCAACAGCCATTTTCACGACAATAACACTCTTTACACTACTCTTTCTCAGGAGATCCTAAAATTGCCTATCTCCATTTCTTCTTGCCTACTTGTTTTTCCCATCTTCACATGTGAACTATTCTGAGGCTGATCAAATCCCTGTCTCGCTTTTACACAGACTCCTTGGTGACTAATTGCATTTTATTTTACTCACTTCAACATCCTTCACTAACACTGCAACTTTTTAATTAGCCAGGATCTCCATCTCCAACCTTGCTTTTTGATCTCCATCTACATGCACTTGCTTTTCTGATCAGGGATTTCTTTTTCTCCCCTTCCCAAAACTACTTTGTATTGTTTTTCTACTTCAAGCTACAGCCATTCTGCTATGGGCTGCTCATATTAACCTTCACAGCATTGAGGCTGAATTACATACTCAGCTTCATCTCTGCCTCTCACAGCTATAAAAATCTTATTACCCCGCCTTTGAAGACGCTGTACACATCACAGAAACAGAAAGGATGCAATTCACCCTTATTCTGGCTATTTGTCAGATGAATGCTGTCATCTTCTCCTTATGATTATGGTATGGTATGTTGTTGCCAGATTTTTTTCTAACACGTTCTGAATGTAGCAAGAGGAAAGACTTCTCCCAGTAACCTGTAGAAGGCTGCTGCAGGGCAAGGAGCTTATACCAGCAGGGTTCTTACTTTCTGACTCCCTTGACTCCCACTCCTATGCTACATTATTCATAGTAAAAAAGGGAAACAAAACACTGTTTTACCCAGAACCAAGTGCAGATCTTAGTGACATCCCCCACAGGCAATGAGAAAGAGCCAGATAGCGAAAAGTAGGTGATTTTGATGACTGTCACTATTTGGGTACCCTTATAATTTCCAGAATGTCAGAGTGTCACAAACTGGGTGTATTCCAGGGTAGAACATAAAATGAAGGTGGCACACATGGTCTGTGTAAATCACCTTCCAGTTTTGGATCTACAAGTTACAGCAAAAATAAGCAGACGGAAAATTCTGCCAGGCCACGTATCTGCCTCTCCGACATTATTCAGTTATCTTTCCCTGCAGTGTGTTCCCCACCATCTTGTCAGTACTTTTTGATCAATAGGAAAGAAGTGGATACAAAAATACTGTCACAAGGTGAGTGCTCACAGTGCTGGGTTATGTGGGCTTTCCACAGCGCTCTGCAACCAGGAGCTCATTCATAGCAGAACTGGGATCTGAACTGTGGGAACGCACTGAAGGATGGGACAAGATGTGGCTGTGCTCGGCTTTTTTCCTGCATACTGGTTTAATTATCAGAAGAATTTTACTTTTTAAACATTAAACAGTTTATTTAACTATTAAACAGGAAAGCTCAAAGTATAAACCACTTATAAATCAGGTCGGAAACTAGAATTTCAGCCTCCTACAGGCAGCTCTCATACTCTTGGTGTCAAAGCGGATGTCCTTGCTCAGTCAGACAATCACTACTAGCAAGAGGCACAAACAAGCCTATTTTAATGAAAAAAATGTGATTTTTCAGATTCAGGCTACAGTAATTCAAGCAGTGAAATTGCAGCATGTGTCAGAGCTCTCACAGCAAAATAAGAGTAACTTCCTCATATGCCCCCAGTCTGCACTGATGTACAGCCACACAGAAACTGTTTACCAGTGTTTCCAACAATACATCTACTTTCATTTATACTCTGTGTTCAGCCCTGGCAAGCTCTCCCACTGGTGAAGTTCAATGATAATGGCAATGTACTAACAAAGCAGTAAACACTTGTGAGCCGCGTTGACTTCTGTTAGATCTGGAATCAACAGTGAAAGAATCCAGAGTTCGTCTAATGGCATAGGACCAATCCTACTAGAAAACGGAATGTCACAGGACCAATCCTACTAGAAAACAGAATGTCACAGGACCAATCCTACTAGAAAACGGAATGTCACAGGACCAATCCTACTAGAAAACGGAATGTCACCTCCAAAGCCAGTAGAGAAGCATTAGAACAACCGGGAAGAAATGGAAGTCTACAATGAAGTTCTGACAGTAGTCATAGGACCAGCCTGTCTCACAGTACCAAAGTTACATAGCTAATTCCAGAATTAACAGATGCAGCTCTTAATAGTCTTCACTGGCTTGAGCACAGTACTTAACGGTGTTGCCTTAAAGGCAAGACAATTTCAAGAGCTATGATTCATGTGTCAAGTCTTCTTCAGACCGACGCACTGTAAATGCCTCCACACCTTATGATTTCCCATCTGTAACACTAATACTATTGTCTCTTCCCTCTCCTCTTTTCCAGTCCTGTGTATTTCAACAGCTGTATGTTCAGCCCCTTGCCGAACATCATTTAACATGCTATTTAAGTGTGGTTGAGGTCCTTCAGAAACTCTTATAGTATCAAAGTGAATGAGATGTTAAGGGTCTATTCTAGCTTCTCCCTCTGAGTATGTTGATGGACTCTTCTTCAGTTTTCCCTCTTGTGAATCAAAACCAGGCTATAATGAAAATCAAAATCACTGTCTAGGTATGGGCTTTTTCCATACTTTGAACCATCTAACCAAAGAGGTTAGCTGTTCTTCAAAACTACAGAAAGCACAATGTGTAAATAAAGTTCCAATACGCCTTTTTTCTTTCCACAAAATAGAAACAATTCTTGTTTATAAATACAACAAAAAAACACATGTTTCGGCAACTCAGTCAACATCTTCTCTGTCCTTACTGAATGGGGCAAGTTGTCTCCAAGCAGCACAACTTCCGCATTGCTTGATAATGTCTGAAATGGTCATCAGACAGGTATTGCCCTGGAGGTAAACAGTCAAGCAGCATGGAAATGAAAAGGACAGAAGTATGTGCTGTGTCTCAACTAATTCCTACATGCAGCGATGCAGACAGCAGGACTTCAGTTATATAAACAGTATGGCTGACCATTTGAGTCACCCCTTTTGGGGTTTCGCTTATGCCAAGGTATTGCCTACAAGATTGTTTCTCTCTTTCCCGCACAGACTGAATAGTTTGTCCAATATCAAACCGGCAGACCAGCTGATGAGGTGTGAGCAGAAAGAGTTAGGCAAGCTACTGTATCCACGCAGATTTTAACTTGGAGCACAGAGGAGCCTGGGACATTTCATCATGCAAAGCAAAGAGCAAAATTCTTCCTACAGGATACCTGTTAGCAGAGAGCACGCACTGAACGAGACCAATCCAACTCAGTGTGTAGCTCACCACCCAGTGCCAATAGTAATAGACCTTAAAATACATTTCCAGCACTTTAGAAAGCTGTTACATTCATGCCTTCCACATCTGGCACTGCTATGCTCTGGCAGCTAATGCTTCTAAAGGTCAAATCTTTACAGGCTAAGATAAGGAAAATCAATTTTGGTCCCCAAAGGTGGAATTACTACGCACATGGGTTATCCTATGACATTGAACGCAGTAGGAAAAAGGTTCAGTACACAACCTTATGCTGCAGCAGTATTGATAGGGTTTACCTGATTCTGAATTTTCTTAAGAACAGAAAGTGAGTATAAGGAAGGGGAAGACACAGGGAAATCTTGAAATATTCTTTCCATTTACCCCAGCTAAAATAATTAAGGATTACTACTGGAGAGTCTTACTGTTCTGTCTACGTCTGAGGAGATGACAGCAGGTCTTGCTTGCCAATGCATTTGAAGTTGACAACATCAAAAGGGATTATCAGGTTTATGGATCCAAAATACTTAGATCTGACCTTGTTGAAGGTAACTGAACTCATGAAGATGGATTTCACAGAAGAGGAGAGGCAGGTGTACATACTGCTCAACAAATACGGAGCTAGATTTCAATGGGAGGCTCAGGAGGATACATGTCACTTCAACACCCTCCTTCTTTCCTTCTTCTGGTCCTAGGCAATCATTTGGTTTAGCAAAGGTTTACATCTGGAGACACTAGAGGCACAGCACATCCACATAGAAATGGTTCTAAATTGTTTAAACCAATAACAGTTCTGCGAAATTCTCCCTAGCGGTGGGCAATCACAGTTCTACAACCCTGAAAGGAATTTTGCTCTCTACGAATTAGGATGGGCTTGTTTGTCTGCTTTTAACCTCTGTAGGAAGCACTGGTCCCAAAGATAAATGCAAGTAGAATTTGCCAAATCACCATTTGGGGCTTATTTGTAATGTTTTGACATCTAAAAGCCTTCTAACACACTGAGGCAAGGGAAAAAAAAATGTGGTAAAAAAAAAAAATCGAAGGAAACAAACAAAAAAAAAATCCATACAAATATTCATGGTATTAAAATTCTTAAACATCCAAGCACCCAGAAAATCAGGGAAGTCAACCCCAGCACAAACTGAAAGTGAAGCCCAGACTTTAGGACTCTCACCATAATATATGTACTCAGACAAGAGCTACTGCTTATCCAAATCACTTTGCAGTGTGCAAAATAACTATCTAGAGCCAACAATTTGGCTGCTGCCATTACACTGGCCCCACCTGTAGAAAACCTCCAAGAGTTAAAAAAAAAAAAAAATAATAATTCTGATCGCTTTCTGCAGCACGGCAATGGGGATAGCTTTGCTCAGACAGGGGACACTTTGAACACTCTTTGTAACTCCTCACACATTTTAGTTTCTGCTGAAGCAGATCAAGTATTGCATAGAAAAGGAGGTTAGATTTCAAATAGGCATCATCTCTTCAGAGGCAGACAGAAGGAAGTGAATTTATATTCTTACAAAAATTTGTTTCAGTAGTAATGGAAGCAAGCGCATCTAGAAGCCTGCTTTTGCACTGCCTGGAACCCAGACCTATGTTGTAGATGGAAAACTAGGCAATGAAAGTCCAAGTTTAACTTATTTGGCCGTTTTCATTTATGAGGCTGACCACCAAGTGTAAAAAGCTAACACATGACTCAGAAATCTCATAAGAAGTTAGATGTTTAAGCTGCATCAGTTCAGATAAACTAGGATACGACTAAAACTATATACAAAACATTTTCTAGCATATGAGGACGCATCCTTCCCTAGTGTAAGCTAATATAACTCCACTGATTTCAGTGAGACTTAGCAATGTTTTGATTCTCCCATATAAAAATAAACAATACTTCCAGCATCACTGGACACTCACATCTAATCAAACAACGGAACTGAAACTCTCACATGAAATTACTGTCAACCTGTCTGTTGTCAGTTTGCAGTCGAGATTAAAGAAAGCTTTCACTTGGTCTCCTTCCAGGTATGACCATGAATCCTCACTGAATGCAACAGGATGGCATCAGAGCAACAATGACAAAAATCTGGTGGCTGTGCACCTGCTTGCTCCAATTGCTTCCAATTACCCTGAAGGAGCTCTGCGTTTCTAGGAAGCGATTCTTCCAGAGAATAACAATGATCATCACATATCTGTTAAGTAATCAAGGGCCTAGACCAAAGAACCATCAAATCTCTGTTGCATCTTAACTTCAAGTTCTGAAAAGAGGGAGGATACTCACTCTTGGATGGAGGGAGAGCAAGACAGAGAAAGGGGAGGCCAGGGCAGAGACAGTATCCATAAATGCAAATATGACGAAGGCATAAATTTGCATCATTATTCTGAATACCACGGCCTATATGTTGTTTCTAGAGCTGCAATGAAGCTGGTGGATCTACTGTGGCTATCAACATCTGGATAGGGTATTCTTATCAGTCAACCAAGTAATACTAGTGCTCTGTCACCACCAGGGAAGCTGCCGTGGGAAAACAAAACGCCTATCACTTCTAGTAACATTATTAAACGTTTGAATCTATTGTTGACATATCTAGTGTAAGATAAGGACATAATTGTTACTCAGAGAAAGAGAGACATGACTACTGCTCACAAAGATGGAAGATGAAGATTGACCTGTACTATTAGCATGATATTCAACATGAAACTCCTCCTTTCTTTCCCTTTTTTTCCCTGAGAGGATAGAGATTGCATTGTTAAAACAGCAAGTAGTACACTAAATGTGCAGCATGTGGAACATGTACCAATTATTGGTACAACACAAAAATAGAAGAAAACCTTGCTATTTGTCATGACTTAGTTTATACAGAGGGAGCGGACAGGTGAAGAACAACAAAAATAAATTTCCTGTCTTATTGGCTAATTTGAAGAATAAAAACAGAATGAGGGAAAGAGAGGGAGAAAAACAAACCAAACAAAAAACAGAAAAACAAACCAACCAAAAAAACACAAAAACAAACCACACAAAGAACAGGAAAACTAAGATGTCTAACAAAATTCAGCGTCCTTTCCAAAACCTTCAAAGTGAGTGTAGGTACAAACAAATCATGTTCATTGCCCAAGCAGGCAAGAACCATCGTTGTAGGCAGAGGTAAGGTGACCACAAAGGCAAGACCACATAGTAGTCCGGGTGCTACGTAACCAGTAAACAAGACAATGTCTTTCTGTGATGTGGCTTATTCTGAGAAAATGCTCCAGGATGTCCACTTTTTGGTATTTTTCAGTTATAACTCTCTAGCGTTATTAGTCAGTCTCTCTGACAGTAGCTAATGCATCTCTAAAGCTACAAATCTAACAAAGAGCACTGCGTTTTGTTAAACTTAAAAGCGAGCTCTGTACTTTCCTTTTTCCCATGCCTGTGACCCTCTGTGCACACAGCAGAACCATCACAGCTCTGCTTTTTGGCATGTCGCACAACACAGCTCCTGCACAGCTGGACTTTCTTCCAAGCCGCCTCTCCTTGGGGAAGTGCACAGCAGGGCAGGAAATATTTCTTACTCCAGCTACCTTGTTTTATTTTTGCATAAAAGACAGAGAGGCCCCAGGCTCTACTACAGGCCATATGCTGCAGCAACAACAGAAGAGTAGCTGCATAGCCCTCTTGGTGCCAAATCACTGTTAACTAAGAGAGAATTCCAGACCCTCCCAGATCCCATGACTGCATCTTATTTACTTGGCTTTGAATGCATAGATGTGAGATACATATGGTCCCTATGGCCACTAACTGAGCTAGGAACAGAAAATTAGCTTTAAGAAATAGGTAAGCACTGGAGGCAGGTAACACTGGCAGAAAAGAACAACGCAAGGTCATTTGGATAGCACATAGAGCTTTTCAAATCAGTTGGACCAGCAAAGCTGTGCTCCAGAAGAGACCTGAGCAATGGCACCGTGTCAAAGGTCACAATGCTTTAACAGGTTAAAAAGAGAAGAAAAAGGCTAGAGGAGAAAAGCTGCAAAAATCTCAAGGATTTTTTTTTTTTCCTCTCAAAGGTAACAAAAAGCAATTCCATGTACTTTGGCACCATCGGTTCTTAGAAAAAAGATTAATTCTGTTAGAAAACAAGTAGCTCCACACATCCATAGCTCAGCACTAGCATGCATAAGTACTATCTTTTAGCTTTGGTGAAATGCCTGTGATTCTCTCATGAAACTCCACCAGTACTAGCTGCTCATTTCAATGGATATAACAATGATTCACACATACAGATAGATTGGATAACCTTTCCCCAGAAAACTGGTCTAACAAGAAACAAAGCAGCAATGAGGTTAACTGTCAAAAAATATATCATAGCAGTTTATATTTTGTGGTTCAAGTCTTCCGTGCCTACTAATGCAAAACTGACCAAATTCATCACGGCTGCAATGGGAAGGAGCTAAGTGCAGGATGCTTCTGCAAGGTACCTTCCGTGTGCATAGACACCACCAGTTTCATGATCTGAAGGCAAAATTGTCAAGAGCAAAGTAAGTTACATAATACAAACTTTCAGCTTCACATTTGGCCAAGCTGAAGACCTTAGTGCGTTTACACTTCAGATGATTTCAAGTAGATGAAAATAACTGTGCCATGATATAGTGCATGTTAGATAGGGCAACAAGTTTTGGGCAAGTAGTTCATTTGCTGACCTGTGTAGTCACAGGCTGAAATTCCTAGGGGGAAAAGAAAAAAACAAACAACCCACATTCATATCCACATTGAGGAATTTTTGTCCAAAACAAAAGACCATTTCATCAGAAAATGTCAGAAGTAGTTCAGCTTTTAAAATAAAAGATGGGTTCTTTTTATTCCAAAACTGGGATGTCTGGCTTTTCTACATCAAGTTTAAAAAAATAAATAAAAAAACAAAAACCAAAACACAAAAAACCCTGAAAAAGTACATACCCTGTAACAGAAGCCATTTGCACAAACCTAACTTGGGTATTATCATTGCTGATGGAATCTTGAGTGTTGTCTTAAAGCATCACACACAAATTGCTCTAAATGTCAGAACAAATTAGAGAGCTTCGTCTGCCTCCCTGAATAACTTTCATCCCTAATGTTCTCATTTCTCCCTTGTAGGTCAACCGATAGAACTGGGGCTTATTTAGCTCTAGATAAAGCACGGTCCTCCAGGCTGACAGACTTGCAGTTCACACTATCATTTAAAACAATGTTACACCCCCATGTTAACAAACAAACCCACCAAACTACTTACTGTTCTTCTTGTACATCAAGATTTCAAAGGAGTTCATCTCATAGTTTTCAAATGTTTGCCGGACCTTGTCAATTGTATCTTTGTCCGTCAGCTCTCCATACATAAAACTGCAAATAAAGCCAGAAATTCAAGTCAGATACTAGACAGACACAAAGCCATTTGTTTACACAGTGAAAAGGACCTATTTAGAAATAGCCCTTCTTTGATTTTCTTTCACCTGGAAACCATATTTGACAGATGCAGCCCCAGGAGATAAAAGACAAAACTGGAATAAACAGATTACTTTTCTCCTCAAGCAACAAGCACAACACTACAAGCTCTTTAACAGAAAATAAATCTGTTCTCAAATACCTGCAGGTGCTGCTTTTTTGCATAACTTCTGCTCTGTGATATCCTGATAGCTTGCAAAATCCATCGTTGCTGTAGACAATAGGCCAATCCACTATCTGGGCATTACCCAAGACAAAATTAGTATCTGTTTAAAAGAGCACATCAGTTAGACATTAGATAAGGCTACGGTTCCATTAGAGGAAATGTTCATTTCAGAACCCAATCCTGATTACTTCAGTCCCTGCATGGTTTTTCCCAGGTATTATTCCCGCTGCAGCCAACAGGATTATTCCTGGGTTTAATTTTAAGTAAATTCTTATTTAAAAACAATATTAATTACTTATACAAAGCTTAAGAAAATGGTTTTATGAAACACACGACTGTTTAGCAGGTAAAATTCATCTCTTGACTGAGGACAAATTCACCAAATTTTCCCTCTGTGCCACATGCGCTGACCCACCATGATGCTCAGTTTGAATGTGAAGCCCCTGACACACGAACAAAAGAGCACGAACAATATTTCTTCTCTCTGAAAGTAGACACAGTGGCCGCTCTCAATATCACCTTCACTGCTGGCCACACAAGCTCAAGTATTTCTTGTGTGACGTGTATGGCACAGCACTCCAAACTAGACACCAGACAGCAAGGGTTAGTACTTAGACCAGGAGAAAGAACTTTTTGTTTGCTCTACAAGCCAGAAAGAGTTTCAATCAGCAAGAAAAACTGAGCAAGATCCCCACCTCCCCTCTCACTAGATCTGGAGCGCTACCTTTTTTATGATGGTCATCTCATTCCAATTGCAAACGCACTCAGTGCTGGGCCCAGATCCTGCTTCTCTCTGCTGCTTTGGCTCTTGTGCAGTCAACTAACTACACCCGTCCCAAGATAGAGGGCAGTGCTGCTGCTGCTTAGACACTGGCAGGCAGGATGAGATGGTGGCTCCTTTCACAGCTGCAAAGACCCCCAGCTTTTGAAAGACAGGCCAGGCAGCAACATGAAACTAAGAGGCACTCATATCTATGGGGAGCCCTTAAAGGAGTCCACTACACCGTCCACTTTTCAATATCTACCCCCAACTGCTCAAACATAGCTAGCCATCACTAATGCTTCCTGCAACCAAGAGACACAAACAAGACACTTTACCTATTAATTCCAGAGAGTTTTGTTTATTTTAACTTTCCCTTTCAAAATCTTTAGTCTTGTGGCAAACTTCAAGTGGGTTTAAAGAAAACATTCCTGCAGCTATCTAAATCCATTGCCCAATCCCATGAACACGATTACGTGTAATCTTTATATGCTCTTTAGAATGAAATACACCAGTAGTATAACTTCAGGAAATTTTAATGGCTGTGTTTCTCACGGCCTCCTTTAAATACCATGGGTTTTGCTAGGTTAAAGCACTTAGTTCCAAAAACAATCCATGTCTTTCACCTCTTCCTATGAAAAAGTAAGCCAAGTCATTTCTCATTGCTAAAGCAAGTGCTTTTGAGTGTATGTTATAAACACTGCATTGTGCCGTGTTAGGATATTTTTAAATTTTCATCAGGAAGTACAAAAAAATGACAAAAAAATATGCAAATACAAATGTTAGGCCAGGTCCTGCCCTGATCTGAATGATGTTATTTCTCACATGCATTCCTTCTCTCCGTCTCCCCTTCTCAAAAGGTAACTTACTCTTCTCTCCACTTCAAGAGCACTACTTATTAGCTTAAGCAGTGGCCTTCCTTTCACACAGAAATCTCAATGTTGTCTTCAGAAAAATTATCTTTTTTCTTTACTTAAAAGCTATATAGGGCACTTTTCTGATGACCATTACTGTGCTAACCCTACTTTTTATCTAGCCTTGCAACAGTCCTGTGAGGTACAATGCTCTTATCCCCTTTTTTATTGGTAAAAACAATGCACTAAGTCCACAAGAGGATTTAAGTACCAAAAGGTGAGACTGCTACAGCCTAGCCCCTTGATACCCAGCTCTCAAAGACTCAGGAGCTGGAAGCTCTGTGCATAATGCTGGTGAGATAAAACTGAAAAACGTTAGCACAGCAAATAGATACCTGCTCAAGATAAACTGCAGAAAACAATGAAAAAATGAGATATTTGAAGGCTGTAGCTTTTCCCTTTCCTGCATTACTTACGATACCTAATATTTCAACATAAGTGCAGTTCCCACAGACAATACCCAAGATTCTTTGCCATTACTGCAAGAGCTAAAGAATCACATTCCCACTTGCTTACCCTTTGGCCCAGTGAATTCTGACTTTTTGGACTGGCAGTCTCCAAAGGATGCTTAGAGTACACACACATATTCCCCTCCTCCCAACACTACAGCAGTTTGCATGTTCACCTCTGAGATGCAGGGCTACCTGAGAGTCGTGAAAGCTCAGTCTTCATTTCAGCTCCTGAATGACTGTTCTAATTATCAAGCTACCAAAGAGAACAGAGGTCAACATCCTCATCACGTGAGTTTTTAAGTCAGTATGACTTGGCTCTTGTATTTTATGCATCCATATTAGGCAATCCTGTTAGTCTACATTGGGTGAGCCTCTCTGAGGGATGAAGGTAGAATGCTTCATCAGAGAGTCCAGGGTGGATTTAGTTGTGAGTTACAACCAAGCTGAGAGATCTTTGTGCATTTGTAAAGCTTTTAAGGTAAAAACTTGGGCACTTGTTAATTCAAAAAGCAAGTCAAAGGTTTTGATGATCCCACTCTTTTACAAGTGTGTCTCACTTCTTACTAGTTCTCACTTCATGCATCTTCACCCTTCTTTGATCCAGGCTCTACACAGCTTACTAACACAGAGAAATGTATACTGAAGCTGGAATCATTCTCTGGAACCAACACCACACCCGTGACTCATCTTTGGGCTTCCTCCTCCATTTCCACTGCCATACTTTAGGGCTTGCCATGGAGTGATTCCTAGATCTAAAAAATGCCCTGCAGAGATGAGGGCTTGGGAACTCCCCGGATAGCTGAAAGCCTGCAGAGAAGCCATTGACCTCTGTGAGCACAGCAGCTAGGCAGCTGAGAGAAGCTGTAGTGTAGCACCATCCAAACCGCCAGGCCAGGAAAGAGGTTTTCAACCCATCACTCTCTGCCCGCTTTCCTTGGGAGCTACCAAGCTCAGGATGATCAGTTCCTTTGTTCCTGATACTGTTGCAAAGGGAGAGATGATTTGTATTGGTGGTTTCCAAACCTCTTAGCCCACAGAGTGGGAGCCCCAGCGTCTGCACAGAAAGGGTCCTGAAGACAAATAGGAATTTCTTCCCAGTTATTCCTCTTCCCAGATCTCTTTAAATACAAAACAACGACACAATGGTAGTTCTGTGCCTATATGAAGAACACACCTGCAATTCTTCAGGAGTGTTTCCAACAAATATGTTTTGCCTGCATGAATGGCAAGACACAGCATAAAATAAGGACTCGTATTTACAGCTCCCCTGTATAGTCTATCCTGGCAGATAACCTGGAGGTAGAAGGGCTGTTATCATTTACATTCAACTGCATTGACGTCCCTGACAATGTGCTGCTTGGAGACAGCTCATAATCTGTTAAACACTTATTCCTAACATAAGAAAATATTAAATAACATCCACTGAGGCAAACATTGCCTCTCCATCCGCAGGGACCTAGAGTTCCAGAGGCCAAGAAACAGCTGTGGCTTTGTTGTACAACAAGCACGAGGGATGCTCTAGTGAACTCTTGGAGCATCACAGGGCAAAGCCTCGTGGGGACTCACAAGTGGGTCAATAAGGTCAGGAAAGGAGATGGTCAGAGGAAAACCATGAAGAAATCCACTGCAAAATTCTTTTTTTTAAAAAAAAAAAAGAAGAGGTAAAATGTAGCCACAGTACTCAAACTCTTTAGTGACTTGAGGCACCTCTCTGAAAGGACTCAAAGGACCCCCTTACCAGGAAATCAATTTCTATCACAATATCAATTGGTTTAGTGGTAGTGCCTGGCCCAAGGAGAAGCCATAAGCATCACTGGCCCCTCTTATCAGCTCCAAGAACAGCTGAGCTAGGAACCAGAGAGGGAGGGCTCATATAAAAAAAAGACCTGGGGTTCTGGCTTGTGCTGCATTCGGCACACTCTGAGCAAGACTATTGGGAGGCACATGTAGAAGCGCAGCACAGAGCGCATCACGCTGCAGAAACACAAGTAAGAATTGTAGCATCACAAAGGCAGCAGGATTACTTGCATGAGTAGGGTGAGCTTCTGTGATGAGGGTCTGCAGTACTGGTTACTTTGTGAAGTGACCCATTTCCTATTTTCTAGCCGGCATTTTCCACAAGTCAGTTCTGTTCACTGCAGTATATCCACGGGTCAGCCTTGACACATTCAAATGTCAGACCTGTTTTATCACTTTAAACTAGACACAGTTGTTTTAAAGCAACCAGAAAAATATTTTAACCCCTTCCAAAATGTAAGACTGGATTTTGCTCAGTCATTGAAACCGGCACTTTCCTCCACTCACAAAATACAGCATCGTAGAAGAATCAAAAAATGCCTCTCCAAACAACAGCAATCCTTTGACACCGGTGATAGCAAGTCTCTAGAACACTCAGTTTCGCCAAAACTACTGTATCTACGGAGTCTTGCTGTTACATAGAATGTTTTGTTTAACCAAAACTGTTCATCACTTTAAACGTCCAGAATGTCTGAGGACATGAAATACCTCACAGACATGTATATATGGTCAGCACTAGCTGACTGAGGAAAGATCATCTCCTTGCAGAGCAGGGAGCAAGCTACTGAAATGCTTTCTCCCTACCACCCCCCTGTATTGCTGTACATTCACACCTATAGCATCCCAGCCTCCCCTGTAAGGTGGACCTTGCTAAGCTGAGTCCCTTACTTCTTTCCAGAGGCCAGCACACCACTTCTGCCTTCTCTGTCCCTTCAGTGACGCACAGGTCTTCTTCTGGGACACACTGGCAGAAGGTCAGAGATCAGCAGCTGGAAGTATTCTCTCAACATTGCCAGACAGGTTTCCCACATTGCTGCATGTCCAGCAGAAGCTCACAGAGGTGACCAAGAGGAAACCTCTGCTCAGTGGATTGTGGCACAAACCTTGGTAACAATAAAAGTTGGTGCCCACTGTGTTTTCAAATATATATGCAGGTCTGTCAAAGCCCCACCCAAGTGTGTCCAGGCTGGTGCAGTACACAAATATCATTTAAATATATATTAATATATTTTCCAGCAGTCATCACACAAATACAAAACTCAAAATATTTGCTCCTAATTTATTCCCCTCGTTGAAAGGAGAATCAAGCCCACTGTGGTGGGAAGATTTTCTTCTCACCAAACTTGCTAATTCTCCTATCAGTCTCCAGCAGAACAGAAATTGCCCTCTTCACTCCAGACCACAGCAATTCATCATGTTGGGTGAGGCCATAACCCTGGCTGCTGAGAGCAGCATACTTTTTTTTTTTTATCATATCTCAAGCTCCTCCCATGGATCTTCAGTGGAACAAATGTAGACCACTATCATTAAAATGCACAAACCACTACTACAGCAGAACTAAAAGCACTCCTCAGGAAATAGGTTCCTTACGCTACCTGTGGTCACTGGGGGTAGAGGTGGAGAAACACAGCCTCCTTAACTCCTGTTCTGATAGCTGGGCATAAAGCAGCATAGGTGCGAGGCCATAGTCAGCACAAGAAGGACGCAGTAGTCAAAAATTACGAGCAATTGGCATATGATTAAGTACAAGAGACAGAGGAGTTTCTAAACAATTCCAATATTTACAAACTTGTGGCTTTGCATCACAAGTAGCATAGTTTGGATGGGGGAAGAGAAGAGATGATTTCATTTTTGGTAAGGAACACAACGCATGGAAATAGAACACTGTTTATAAGTAGGCCTGGCAAAATTGCTACAGTCACACAGCTCGTCTCATGCATTTGCTTTAACAATTTACAACGGGTAGTTATGGTAGGAGTTTTTGTGCATGTTGAATCTTAGCTTTGAAAAAAGTAAAACAGAAGCACTTAGTCACACTGATTAGTTCCATTGTTCAAATGTGACTTTTGAGATCAAAATGCAGCTCTAAAACAGTACAAATAAGTCGATTTCAAGCACCTATTCAATTCTTCAGGGAGGAAAGACACTGGAACCAACCAAACTTTCCTCTTCACAGAATTGCTGTAACTGTATTCAGAGCAAGTACAGAGCTGCTCAAAGGACCAAAAGACTATTGACATGTTAGAATACAGGTAACAAGATAAAATTCTGCTCCTTCACCCACATTCTCCTGTAGAAGTCAGCGGTATTACATGGATACACACATCCTCTCAGTATCTCCTTGTATTCAGTGCTAGAGTGGGAGTGCATCAATGTTTAAGTATCCCACTGAACAACTTGGTCCCTCTACAGAATAATGATATCATGGCCTCAAAACTGTGCATCCTTAATATTGAAATCAAATTATTTCAAGCTGTAGGATCACTCTAATACAAAACAACATTTATAAAAGCTGATAGATAGGTTTATTTGGGCTCACATATTTTATAAAGGTTTTATATACCTATTTCACAGAAACAAATATGGATTTACAAGCTCCTCGGCTGCTCCAGCATGAACACAATCCACTAAATGTAGGCATTCTGGGCTTTATTCGAACATGTCTTACACTGTCACGTGTACTCCACAGCACAGTGCAAGTACAGGCTGAAACAAATTATTAAAAAAAAATGTATTTCGTCATACTTACCACAAATACCAAAAGAGACACTAACTAAAACAACAGCTTCAAGTGACTCAGTTTGAATCACTACAGAAAATGAACACTAATTTCAGGAAACAGTATCGATAAAAACTACTGGTTCCATCTCAATGTTAGTTAATTTGCATTGCTGTAGCAAATACTTCACAACAGGCCTCTGCCACAAGAAAAGTTTAAACTGAAAAAGATATATCCTTCCAACAATAGTAGCTGTAAAATCATCATCATTATCTGTATTTTTATTAAAATAAATTAGTGCCGAATAATGAAACAAGAACAGCTGAAATTCAAAGTGCACAGAAGGTATCATTTGTATTTTATGCATAGCATCATTCTTTGCCTATCCCTGAAGTATTGTTCATGATGAGAAATTAAAAAAAAAAAAGACAACATTCAGACAAATATGCTCTTAATATGAGATAATTTTCAGAAATCAGAAAGTTCAAGAGTTTTAAGAGTCATACATTGTACCATTTTAATAAAGGACAAAAGTACTGTTTAGCAGTGAGATTGCATCATTTAATTGGTCAGGGTGTTTTCCCCCCAATACAGTCTTAAAAGAAATCTGGGAAAAACCCATGTTTTAGTTGCATTGATTATAAAGGTCTTCCATCGGTTAAAAGAAGTTATTTGATTTACTGATTATAGATACAGTCATCAAAAGCCTTAAAAGCATTTGACAAGACCTGACTCCCTCCTCACTATTAGCTATATGAGTTACAAAAATGCATTAACAAATTCTCCAATGAATGGGTTTCATTAAGACTTGTTTTACGATCTTGCTCTAGGATTTAATGCAAAAATATATTGATATGTTGAATTATCACAGTAGAACTCCTCGAACTTTCAGAACATTAAATTTAAAATACATTATCCATCATTTCTGCGTTGTCCAGGTTTTTTCCTTACAGTCTGTAAAAGTTTAAAGGAAACCAGGTTGTACATTACTAAATGTATAAAGATGCACACAGAAAGCTAGAAGCTTCTGGTCTAGTAAAATCCAGCAAAAAAAAAAAAAATCATATTCAATTAAAGTGATACGGAGAAAAAAATTGTCAATAGTGAATAAGTATTTTGAATTACTGACCACTTGTATGAAAAACATAGATGAAAATAAAAGTGCCTCCATGGCTGTTAACTTAGAAAAGGAGGAAGATAGGTAGAAACAAACCCCTTTCTTTTGTTTCATTCTCAGTGTGGAAAAATGTCCTTAAGACAGAACCTACAAGTTGGCCCCTCGTGAGTTTTGAAGGTTTGCTGCGCTCATGGCTAAACATCTTTCTTTAATCAGTGCCAACAGACAGACCTGCACTCATGGACTTCACTTAGCCAAAAGTGATTTTATAAGAAATGTGGAATAAGCTGGATCTTTCAGGATTAGATACAAAAGGGTACAGACTCAAGTTCAATCACTGGACGCCAGATTTGTAGAGGATAACATTCACTTTGCCTTGCACAGGACAAACCGTAGCAATAGCAAGACAAACAAAATCTTCAGCTAAAGATACTCTCTACATACAGTACCATCTTATTACTGACCCAGCAGTTTTCCAGGTGCTTTTTGAAAGGTGTGACTCTGGCAATAAGCCTTTCATACAGGAGAAGAGAAGCATTCTCCAGGTCAAACCTCCCAATTCCACTGTGTTGGGGTTTTGAAACGCTGAAATTAACCCACTGAAGTCTGGAAAGCAGATGAGACTTTAAACAGGCAGCATGGAACAGAAAACCTGCTACAGAAACAGAAAATCTGCTACAGTCAGCATATTTGGGAGCTTTAAGAACTAGGGTAGCTTAACCAAGACATTGCATCTCATAAGGAATACATCAGTATTGCTCTTCCCTGAGCACTCTGGCATTTTCAATACTTCCATGTCTACAACCATCACTAAAACGCATTCCCCTGTTCAATAGAACCTCACTAGATCACACGAGGATGTAATTTACCTGCAGCGCAAGGCTTCTGAGCTGGTCCTCAGCAAACAATGAATTTCACCCAGCGTTGCTTGAAAATTCATTGACAATGATAGACATTTATGAACCATCAGGAAACCAAACACGTTCTATCAAAAGGAAACAAAATAAAGTATACTCCACCCCAAAAATGTGTTTGCTAATTTCAACAATAGTAGTCCTGTTCTCAGTATGAAAATACTTTCATGATGACTGATACCATTTACCAAAAGTGTTGCAGTAGTATGAGGTACCCTGGTGATGCCCAGGACCTGACGACTTTTGGCACACCACATACAGAAGAGCGCCGCAGAACGTGTGCTCCCTACCAACGGAACAGCTGATCCGAAAGCAATGAGATCCACAACACTTAAAGAGAGTAAACCCTACCTTTGGGGAAGCATTCCTACACTGCTGCTGGACCCAAACCACTTTAGCTGCAGCCAGATCTGTGCCTCCAATACCATACTGCTCAGGGCTTTAGGTTTTGAATGGAAGGCAAGCAGGGCCAGCTTGCAACAGACACAGCACAGTCAAGAGAAGGATCCTTTGCAAACACTTCATTTTGATGAATATTTTATTTGAGTGCAAAAGTATGAAAATAGAACTCAGTTCAGTTCTTCATTCTCTGTTGGTTTCCTTTGTGTTTCTCTGGCTGAATACAAAAAGCGGGTTTTTCAGTTTCAGAGCTGTTTATAATAAAGTTAATTTCTCTGCTAGGTCTCAGGAAATGGTACAAGGTTAGTATGCCCAGGTTACTATGTTTATTGTACTGGACTTTGTAGTGGAAGTAATGCCATAAATTATGGAAATATCTGTCATTTTCAGGATTTGTGTCTCAAGATGCTTTTGCTTTCCCTCTACTGGGAACTGGGTGCGTTCTCCATCAAAGGGTGCAGGTTTGCTTCCATACCTGACCTCTCCTTCGGGTATTCTCAGGGAAATCAGTGAAAGCAAGACCCAAATCACACAGGCCTGATGCCCTCTAACCTCCCATTCTACCAACCTCCTTGTTTTGTCAGTAAATCGGCAAATTCCAAATTGGTGGAAACACAGGGCTTGTTCCTGCCATCCTTACACATGCACCAATTATCACGTATCTCAGCGAGAATTTTAACCAAGGAAAAACTGCAGAACCTATCCAGCATTTATGTAAAGTGAAAAGCATTTTTGCCTCCAGTTATTGATAAAGCATTGGAATATCGAAGACAATCAGCACTCTCTATACCATACTGCACCATTTGAATTGGGTGCCTTGGCCATGAACCAAAATTATAACTGTTATTGTCACAGTGCTTGTATACTGTGGGTATATCACATTACTCAAGAAAAACATTAATATCACATTAGCAGTAACCATTAGGGGCTAGTGATTCTTTACATACTACACTGTTTTACAGCACGGGCTCATTTTCTATCCCATTGGGTGTTCTGGTTTTTAAATATTTCAATGCTTCAAATAAATTTTTGTCAAACAAGCACTGCATACCACATTTATTTTTCCTTGCTCTGCATGGTTAGTATAGAAACACAGCTTTTAAACATTAAATACAAGACAAGCAGGATTATGGTGTCCCTCTTTCAAAAAGGAAAGAGCCTTAAGTTCACACTTTATCCAAAAGTCTTCTGGTAAGAAGAAATCACAGAGGACCAGATGAGATGCACGAGGCTAGGCAGATGACTCTTCATATATTCTTTCCTCGGTGTGCTATCATAAGGCCATCCCATCTCAGGAGGGGCTGAGAAATTCTCTATTCCTTCTTTATTCCAACAAGTGAAGAGGAAATACTGTGCAGCTTCTAACCCTAGCATGGCTCTTTCGGCTGGCATTTGGCTGCGTGAGAACCCATCTCGGTTGATTTACAACCTAAGAAGCAGCTCTCATCCCTGACAATTCTAGAGGAGACAGTTCAGACCAATGGAGTTTGCGGTGAGCCTTGATGCAGAGGGTGTGATAGAAACGTGAGCGAAATACTAAGACTAAGAAAAAAACCCCTGAACGTGCACGTCCATGTACACTATTACCTTTAGCCACTGAACGTGCATCAGTTTACCAGTTCCACATCTGATACGAAAAGCTGTCCAAAGAATTTCTTATTAAATTGCTGGTAAAAAATGGTGTAATTAATGCTGTCCTTAGAGCAATGCTTCCAAAAGAGGTTACATCCAGCCTCTTT
This sequence comes from Baryphthengus martii, assembly GCA_013396935.1. NCBI lineage: Eukaryota > Metazoa > Chordata > Aves > Coraciiformes > Momotidae > Baryphthengus > Baryphthengus martii. Next base: position 104,130 of record VWZK01014979.1, on the reverse strand, counting down.
CACCAAGTCAATACCCCTCGGAAAGCCCCAAAATACAACACGCAGCAGGACTGTGTTTTTCTCGGTTCACCTGTGACTGTGGATGCACATCCCACACGAGTACCTTGAAGTGAAGCACTTATTCAGCACCTACTGTTGTTCAATGACCAAATTCCTCTCCTTTCAAAGGGAATCCTCCCCACATTAGGAACATTCCTATATCTGTATCAACTCAATATCGGTTGGCACTACTTAATTTGCTGGCATGTGCCAACAAATACAGTTTGACAACAAGCCCAGGGTTTATTTGGCAAATCCCAAATAGCCTGGATAGTTTCATTGTGGGTCACATTACTCCCCAGTCAAACGAAACCAAGAAGGGGGAGCCAAACCTCAAGCTTTATGGGCCCATTTAAGCACTCATCTTGTGGGCATCCCAAATCATCTCAAAGGGCAAGTAGGCAGGCCAAGACAAGACAGACAAAGAATTGGCATGTTTCCATACTGCTTCCACACCGGCCAGCGCAGCCCTGTCCAGCCAGGAGAGAAGGAAGACTATCGTTGTCTCCTGAATGAGACAGAGATGAGAAAAGGCTGATGGTCCCACGTTAGAACTGATTCATACAGCAGTTGTATATGACGGCATCACATTTACAGCAAAGCTGGACTGGATCCAGAAAAAGCACATTACAGGAGAAACGGGGCTTCTAAATCTGAGTCACTTCCCTAAACTTCTCCCAATACATCTGAACTGTGCATCCCTTTCTACCAAGCTTAATCTAAAAACTTGTATTGATTACAGCCCTCAGGACTTGCTGAGCATTTGGAAAAGGAGTGCTGTCATTTTACCAGTGCTGTCTAGCACCTCGCTCTCTGATGACACCTTCTTAATAATGGGGGGAGAGAGGAAGAAATCGAGCATAGCTTCTGCTGCATGATTCCCCCCCATCTCTAAACCTCAACTGATTTGTTGCATTAAGGTTTTGGCATTGAAAGTCAAAAGAGAAAATTGGTTTTTAATGAAGAAAATAATCTGCAAATCCAAGACAGTTTTGAGAAAAGCCTTAGATAACTGGTGTTGGAAGATTAGAAAAGCAGTCTGAATGTGATGAAATGCAGCATTTCATTTTTTGAATACAGAGAGCAAGATTCACTGTAAGAATGGCAAGCATTTTTTTTCAGGAATCTAACTTCCAGCCCCTTCCCTTCTACAGGAAAGATGTAGAGAGAAACTATCTATAAAAAGAGCCTCACAACTTTATATGAAAACATGGTCTTATCAAAGGCTATTTCACCATAATAGCACCTAACTGCAAAAAAAAATAAAATAAATAAATAAATCCCCCTTCCTCCCCAACAGAAACCCAAAACAACTGAAAATCATTCTGTGGATAATTTTATTTTTTAGCTACTTACCAAGAGGGTTAATTGTCTTTGCCTTATCAGAACAAACTGACTATATTTTTAATGAATTAACTCATCTTGCCTTCAGAAGAAGCTTGATCCTGCATACTCTCAATCATCCTACAACTTCTTAATCTCTTAAGTAACCTCACTGAAGTCAATAGGAGCATTAAAAATGGCAGAACTTAGGCTCAGAGTTTGGGGGTTTTTTTTAATGTACATGCCTAGGTTTAAACAAATACATAAACGCTTGCATGGTCGCAGGTTTACTGAGGGAGCAGCTTTCAGTAAGTCCCCAAATGAAAGAATCTGGTTAACGTTAATGCATATTTGCATGCAATTGTGAAATTCGAGGCATTTTCCACTCCACAGTTTTCCAAGAGGAAGACCTGGTTACAGTGCGCCAGGAAAAATAAATAAATAAATAAAAATAATTATCTATGCTCAAAATGGCAAACTCTCTGCTCACTTAAAACAAATCTTCCCGTTCAACTCAGGCGGGCAGCCCTCGCCGATCCCCCCGCACCCGGCTTTCCCTTCCCAGAGACCATCTTGAATCCCCGCACCGCCTCCCCGGCCGAAGCAGCCGTGCCCCCGCAGCGCCGGACCCCACCGGTGGCCCGATCCCCCTCGCC
>VWZK01014979.1:88458-101844 GCA_013396935.1 Baryphthengus martii | reverse complement strand
CCCCGGGAGCTCCAGCCACCACCGGCACCCCTCACGGCTGCGGCTCAGGGGGAAACGCGGCGCTCGTTGGCCGCGAGGCTGGCGCGCCAGGGGCCAGCTCCCCAACGGAGAGGGCTCTGCCCGTGAAGAGGCAGCACGGAGCTTCACGGTACCCTCGGCGGCGGCTGAGGCGGCGGCGGGGCTCGGATCCTCACCGGTGTGCCCCAGGAGCTGAGAAACTCGGGGTGCTTTAAAACTACGGAGTGCTTTAAAACTCACGGCGGGAGGAATCTCCATCTCTCACCCCTCCCCGAGTGAGACACCGACGCGAAATACCGGGGGCTTCGCTCTCGGCCCTCGGCGGGCTGCTGGCACCTGCTGCTATCACCACGGGTCGCGTTTCGTGCCTTTTTATGATGATTTCTTTCAGAAGGCTACTTAGCATTATGTGCTCAAACTGATGAACTGCTCAGTGGAAGCAGTGAGATAACCTATTTGAATGTAACCTTTGACAGGTTTGAAACACTCTTTGAAATATTTAATTTATAGCGCTTTTTCGTTCAGAGATTAAACGACATCATTCTTTCCCCGTCGTCAATCTACCAGTAATTGGAAAATACTGTGATCTTTTTAATTTAAAAGGCAGATTTTCTTGCTGGCGTCGGCATTTACTTGCTGTAATGCCTCATTAAGCGCAGCACCTTCAGGCTCCACATCTCAGGGCATATTCAAAAGGTGACTGTGATGTTTCCGCATGACCACGTGCCCGGGGAAATGCCATTCCTCCTAACACGGGCAAATAAAGCACGGCAAAGGCGATGGTCCACGTCACTCGGGCTTTTTAAGCATTAGCACTCCTCCCACAGAAATGTGGCACTGCCCAGGGAGCTCTCTCCTGGGTAAAGCTTGGGCCAGGGCCACAACCTAGCCAGGAACTGGAGCCAGCTCCAGCACTGCCACCCGCATGGTCCGATTTGGCCACGCAGCGTGGTCCACGGTCGTGACCAAACATTGACTACGCACATGCTGCCGTAAACGCCTGATCTTTCTGCCGCCGACCTCCTGCCTCCCACGGTGCTTTTAAGTGAAAGGACGCAGGCTACGTATTGTGCAGAGCGGAGGGGTGGAGGCAGGTGACAACTTCCCTGCAGCAGGAGCTACAGATCAAGTCCCAGAGAGTCCCAGTGTCGGCAGCTCCCCACACAACCAGACACATGGGTGACTTCTCAAACCCCAGAATGGCCCAGCCCTGCAGCCGGGCATATGGAGTAGCCATGTCACGAAAGCGAGTTTTAAACTGGTCGTGAGCTGTATACTGACCGTTTCTGGATTTGTTGACAGAGAGACAGGTTAGGAGAGAAAAATTAAGCTCTGGAAGTTGCAGAAAGGTTACTAATTTCCCTGAAATTTTGCTGGATTTTGAAAAATCCCACAGAAGCACTCATTTGCATCTTTATGCACCTAAATGTACACTAAACAATTGTACATATGAAGACCCCCGCCTACTTAGTTTCTGATAGCTTCGGCAGCACAGGCCCAACCTGAAGAGATATTAAACTCTCTGGCAATTTCCTCAGAAAAATTGTAACGGTAACCTTTAAATTTACACAACTGCTAACAACCAAGACAAACTGGGATCGGGAAGGCTGATTCATTACTCCTTTAAGCCACTGCGCCAGAGGGCTAGAGAAGTGCAGGCTATCTTAGCTTCTGCTGGGCTCTGCAGGAATATCTATAACTTGGAGACATCTGGCAGCTGGCGTACATTACAGAAACTTTGAGGCCTTTAAAGAAAAAAAAAGAAGAGCTTTAAACTGAATCAGCAAGTACACAGAAGGGGGAGTGAGGGGACATGGAGCAAGAAAGAAAAAGCTGAATTTTTTCTGGGACTCCATAAAGTACAGGCTGGCTGCAGTTTGTGTTGCGTTGTGAGGTCCAGTCTCTGATTATCTAATTTTTCAGAGCATCAGGTTTAATCCCACAAAGGTAGCGTTTTAGCTAGGTTGCAGTTTACATTTACCCAGTAACACCGTAAATTCATAAAATGCTACAACAAATGGAAGATTTCTCCTTTATCTCCCACCTCCTTTAGACTTTCTCCCCACTGCAAAATGGTTCCTGCTGGTAATGAGGATTTTTCACCACTCATGCAGGGGGATACTGTGCTAATGTTCCACTCCAATTATTTTGAATTCTATACTCATTTTCTCGTCACTACTGGTAAATTCTTCAAATGGTACAAAGCTGAAAGCAAAGCTCCACCTGAAGCAGCATACGTACACTGTCTGACTTCATTATTACATGGCTACCTCTCTCCAGCTATCCCTTTTTTTTTTTTTTTTTCCAAAATTTGAAAACTGGAATCGCTTAATTTGTTTGCTAAAGCCTATTAGACAGAGCTTAATACGCAACACTTCCACTTCAGGCTAATATGAAAGGTTGTAGTTTGCTGTTGAGGACATTCAAATGTATTTTATTATGGTGCTCTTTCAGCCTGTTGTTTTTTCCTGAAACAGGCCCTAGGTCAGGACTTGTAGTAATACCCCAGCCAGTGACCATCCCTTGGCTGCAGAGCCTTAAACGACTGTTCCACAGGCACTTGGAGCAGCTGCTGCTGCAAAAAGGACAGATTTGCCTTCATCTAAGGTGTGCATATTTGTCACCCCACTTGCATTGAAAACCAGCCTGAAAAGAAACCCAGCTCTGCTGGTGATTGAGGAAAGGCAGCTAAGAAAATTCTTTATGATGAGAACAATTAAACATTGGAATAGTCTCCCAAGGGAAGCAGTGGACTCCTCTACACTGGGCGGTTTTAAGACTAGACTTGACAGGCTGTTAGGCCATCTCATTTAAACAATTTTTTAATTTCTTTTTATTTTACTTCAAAGGTCAGACCAGAAGATCCTTGAGGTCCCTTCCAATCTGGCATACTATGATACCTCCCTTTTTGGCAGCACCCTGTATTTACGCCAACCCATTCACTAACATGACCAGAATCTCCAGTGTTGACACACACAAACATGTTGAAAACTCTGTCATCAATAAAAACACTAGTTCCAGGCACTTATTTGTGAGAAAGTCACTAAACCCCATGGCATCTCTGAAATAAAAAAGCTGGAACAGGACAGAGCTAATTTCTTTCATCTTGTCACAAGATTTAGTCCCGAGAGATGCTTCTGTAACTGCCTTTAAAAAACTTCTCCTTAGTCAGCCATACAGTGTCTCTAGGTAATCTCTTCCAACATCTAACAAATCTCTTAGGAAAGCTTTTCCTAAAATACTGCTATGTCATCTGGTTTTTAAAGCTAGTAAAAACTCTCTCTTCTACGGACACAAAATTTACCAACCCTTTCGCAGGTTTTCAAATACACAACAAGTCACTATAACGCTCCTCTGTCTGCGCTCACCGCCTTTTGGTCTGAACAAACCCAGTTCTTCCAAAGAATGCACAGGAGTTTTGCTGCTAGACTCTGTCAGTTCTCTGGGACATGTCAGTGAACTTTCCCCAGCATCAAATCAGTGAAGAAATAAGGTGGCTAGGGAAGTCTCATACGCTCAATATTTAATTAATCTATCTTGAAAAGCACCGGTTTTATTCAAGGCCTTTTTTGATTTCTACCCTGTTCTGCACTCTACCTTTTGTTCTTTGTAAAAGAAGTTCTTCGTAACAAATAAGCTCTCAAAAACCAGAATTATAACACAAAGGTATAAACTACCACTAACACTAAAAATAAAAAGAACATTCAATCTTTAAATTGAGTTCCATTTGTATACTACCATATGGCTTTTGCTAAATTGTCAAAATAAATTACATTAATTGACAGAATAACAAATTACAGAAGGTAATGCACAAGTTACTCTGCCATATAGACATTAAACAAAACAACAAAAAATGGAAATTCTGAATGAAAACTAAGACAGCAAAACAATGAAAACTTTATTTATTTATTTTTATATTAAAATGAATAAAGCAGTAATTATTCCACGAATTCTCACTGCCAAAAGTTTGCGGGCTAAGGCCCCCACCTGAGTACACAGATACATGAATCCTTGGTTGCCTGTGATTAACAGTATTTGTTATCTTATTGAAAAAAACAATGAGAAACTAAAGGAAATCCTTGAAACTAAGGTGGGCCAAATTTTAACAAGCCCATATGTGTCTATCGAGAGGAGAAAAAAAAAGCGGGGGGAAACATCTCTGCATCTTACTGAAATTGTTCAGTTTCTTTCTACAATTCATTTTAACCAGAATGCTCCAGACTTTGGCAAAGTTCAGCCTGAAGTTCCTTAAAGGTTCAATTATTTCCACAGTCTAAAATTAAACAAAGCTTCTAACTCAGAGATACCCAGTCGCACGGTGGACGGTAGACGTAAGAATTGAGGAATGTCAGTATTCCCAAAGAGCCACAACACATTTGTCAAAAAATATGGACACTTTTCCAGTTTTGGAATTACTAAATTTCCTCCAGACTTTTTATGGGTAACAAATATGGAAAAATAACGAAGAAAATCTTACATTCTGAATGAAGGAAAATAAAAATAAATCTCAGAATAAAACAGATGAGAGAGTACACAGCCAGTCTTTTATTTATACATCTAACATTTGGAGTGTGGGCTAATAGGGAAGAACTGTTCCTTCTTAGAACAGCTCAAAAGGGCATAGAAAAGTTTTCCCCATTTGGACAGCATGTCCATCTCCAATTATTTCAACAGGAGGTGACATGCTGGTTTCCCACATTTAGGACTAAAACAAAACACAACTCAGCATCAAAAAAAAAAAAAAAAAAAAGAAAAAAAATTTAAGAATCCCCACACACCCTGATTGGGACATCAGCTACTATCACCTTTCTCACTGCAGGTATCTCTACTCAACCTTGTTGGCTCAACCCTGTCCTGCCCTGCCCGTGATCTCTCCCAGTCTCAGAGCAGTGGCAGTGCCCCATTGATGAGTTAGGACTCAGAGGAGGAAAAGAAATTAACCACTGTTTCTTTGCTTTCAAGTCTGGCAGGTTTTTTTGTTGATATTTTTTATTGTGTACCTCAGTTGGCTTGATTCTTCCGGTGTCTGTGTCACCATAAAATATGGTAAAACGGAGCAACTCCGGTGCAGCTTGCTTGAATTCTAACGGAATGCAGGGGCTTCCACTAAGTAACTACCATAAATATTTTTATTTGCATGCTCATCCACAATAAGCCAAGGAACCCATTGTTTTGGGTGATAGTTTCTCGATAAGCGCAAGGCATACCGCAGGCTGTATTATTGTGTTGGGACTCTAGTTTTCTCTCTCAGCCGTGGTCTCTCTCAACTTTACTGACCATATCTGCTTTATGTATTATTTCAATTTTAGAAAGTTTGTCAACAGACAGAAACTAACTCCCCCTCCAAAAAAACAAAACACCCAAACCATTACAACAGGGAAGAAGAAAAAAGAAAAAAAAAAGGCAAAACAAACTCTTCTTACTTAATTTCAAAGTTCTACTGAGCCTAACATTTAATGACATATTTCCCACCTACTGATCTTCCTGTCAACAGGCTGGATTGCTTGCAGTATTTGCTTTCTGTGTAGACAGAACTCCGTTGCGTTCTTTGACAGTGGGAGGGATAGACAGAAGTAGCCAACAACTCAGGAGCACAAATCTGGAAAGAGAGAAAAAGACAAGAAATCACTTTGTAACTAGCTTAGTATTCTATGATTCTAGTACTGATGGATGTTTTAAATTTAAAATTTAAATATCGCGATTACTGATTTTCTCATTCTAACTAATCTCTTACTCTTACCCCCTGCAGTTCTTCTGAGAAAAAAAAAAAATGTAGTTTTCTAAGTTTGATTATATCTCAACAGCACTTTTCCAGAGCTTTTATTGGCACTGGACTCATACCTAGTCCTAGTGACTAGTATCACCTGACCCTAAAGTCTGATGGGCCATTGATTTTTGTAAACACTTGGATATTTCTGTGAACTTTTTATGCCTTTTCTAATTTTGGGGTGGGGTTTTTGTGGTTTGTTTTTTTTTTTTTTACAATACATTCAGCTCTGGCACTGCCAAGTACAATGTTCATAAGAAGCTCACATTTTACAGCTGTTCAGTCATGAATATAGATGCTCCATGAAATTCAAAGTGTTTAAACAAATAGAACTGAGTTCTCTTTTGTGTTTCCACTGATTATTGTCAAGTAAAGACTGCTTACTACTTTATTGATACAAAAGCTTCCGAGGAGATCCACACAGTACACCTTTAAACAAGATGCACCATAATATCCAAACCTGTCTCCAGCTACTTAACCAAAATAGAGTGTATGGCACAAAGGAAGGTGAAGCGAGGGAATGAGTGGACGGGCTGGGACACACAATTGTTAGAAGTGAAGATTTATACATGAAACATCAGCAGAGGCATCATCTATCAAAGATGCCTTTGGCAGTTCTGCAGTATCTCCTCAGAGTACAACTCTGAAACCTGGATCATCAATCTGGTTTTCCAGAATACTGGATGGCTACCACAAATGAACCTCCTAACAGGCTCCTAGGCTATAACACATTTCAAATTTTAATTAGGTAGACCCTCAAACCAAGGATAAAAGTCACCTTCATTAAAAGGGATGTAATTTAGATGAAAGATAATGAACTATATATCAGCGAGCAAAAACCTCACCTCCAGCATAAGATTATTTAATACATTGGTTGAGAGTGAATTTGAAGTGGTTATTTTTCTAAAAACTATTGTGGAAAGCAATGATAGCAAGGTCCTAGCGGTATCCAGCATTTTCACCCTGAAGCTATATAAACATGAGATTTTGTTTTCCCTCTTGGTTTAACAAACACTCCGGCAGAAATGTCGTGGACTGCTGAACCTTCCCAAGGAGAATTTTCCTAGGGCAGACTGACCCTTTATGGGTTCATCCACACCCGCAGATGCAAGATCGTGGATTTCAGTTTTATATTTATGGAGTTTTATCTGCCTCAGATAGGAGAAGAGAGAATCATGGGTTGTGAAAGCATTATGTAATACAACCTGAAGAGCCAGACACAGCCATATTGATTTGTTTGTTGCTGAACTGTGGGGGCTTTTAGCAGAATACACTTAAGAGAACCATTTGTACTCCTAGAAAAATCCAGTGAAATGGTACTAGAATAACAATTTCCATGTGGGAAAATAAATCCTACACATTTCAGTAAAATTAATTAACGATCATATATTTATCGCTTGCAACTCCATATTACAGTCTCAAAGTCGAACCTCTTGTTGATCCTTCCTAAACTGCACACCCGAGCTGCTAATCATTACATCACCTAAAGAATAGGTACAGGAGGAAAAAGATACGATACTTGAATAACAACATTGTTTTAGTATCTACATGGTCCAGCCTTACTGACCTCCAACACCCAGCACAGCTCTGTAACACTAGGATTTCTAAGAAACAGTATGTATTTTTCTATAGAAGCCATGAGATGGAAAACAAAAACACAAACTCTTGTAATACCTCAAGAGCCTTCTTGTAGTCATACAGTTATTTTCCGCTTTATAGCTCCCTCTCCTCTGTCCCCCACCCTTAAACCACAAGAAGCCAGGAAATATAAGCCATAGAGAACAAGATTTAGCAGGAGGTGCCAGTGTGCTGTAGTATAAAATGTTCTTACAGATCAAGTCCCAAGACATACAACAAAACAAGCTGCCACCACTGGTTACTACACCACGCTATACTTTTTTTTTTTCCCACATTCCAAGATACATCATCTTCCCAAAATTACAAAATCTTCCCAAACACTACTACTTTTGATTCTTTCAAATCCCTCAAGATTACTCCTACAACAACACTGTCTGAAAAGGATGGACAGTACAGGGTTACAGAAAGTTTACCTGGTTTATTCACATAAACATGTTACTCCCTTGGTTTTCCTGATGTCAGTTACATACACTGAGTGGATCCTCATTAAACAGTAAGCTGTTGGGGGCAAGTTAATCTCTTTTTCAGGATTAGGCACAAACCAGTATTTTTTATTACTATTCTGGTACGTGTTAAAGGAGATTTTTCCTCAAAAAAGTGACTATTTGGTTTTATTAACTGCAATGAGAAAATCATACGTGCACGTTCCTTTTGTAACGTGACTTTACAGAAGGAAAAGGAGGAGAAAAAAATAGGAGGGATAATAAACATCACTAACTTGACAAGAAAGAATAAAGCACAAGTTTAACACACATTTCACTAAGCGCATGAAATCAAAGCACTTGTTTGGCTTTGCATTTAAAAAACGACCACCACTATCAAATAAAACCACAAAAATTAGGGGTTTTTATAGAAGTCAAATAGCTTTAAGTATCAATTAGGTGAGATCTGCTTTCCATTGAAAAGTCCTATGGAAAGTAGCTTAGGTAACTGTGTATCAGACAGGACAAAGTAAAAGGACATTAACTTAGCAAAAACAATTACAATGCCTTTATTTTTTTACATTTTTTTCCTCCCTGTGAGAAACAACTGGTCCTCAACCCGTATTATTTGTAAAGAGATGCTGCTCACACACGTGAGATATTCATACACAGACTGAGAATCATCACAGACAGTACTGAATGCCAGTGTTCTGATTCGAAGACACACCCCAGCTGTTACCAAAATTTACTTGAAAGAAGGTATGGGAAAATATAAGTTGTTAAACGATGTCCATAAGCTGACTTTTTGAAATGACCTGTTGTCCTGAATTCCCTATGTAACATAAGGTTAAATCAGCTAAATTCAGGCTTTTCCCACAGTGTGCCATGATAATCAACTGGATACAGAAATCTCTTTACTTTCTGTAAACAGTCCAGCTCACCAGATATTTAGGCTAACTGTGGAGACATGAAATCATAAGACTGAAAGGGCCGATCAGGAATATCTGTCCTTCCTGTCAAGAAAAAGAAGATATTTGGAAAAATAAAAAGGAAACGAAAAAAGGAAAAAGGAAAAAATAAAAATCATCATACAGTGTTAGCGGAACTCACTTCTATAGAATGTCGCTGAAACGAGAATCTGCAGATGTGCAAGGATGGAACAGATATTTTCACAGCACACCTAGAGGAATCAATTTCTTTTTTATTTTTTTTTCAAAAGATACCAAGCTTTACGCCTCGGAGTATCAACAAACCTTCAGAAGAGCAAGAATTGGCTTCTTGCCAAAAGAGAATGGCAATTATGGCATCTGCCCCAAAATGAGTTCGTCTGTAGCCTTTGCTATTCATAACTGCCAGGATCAAAGTACTGAACGAGATGGATGTTAATACTAACCCAGTACACTAGTTCTTGGAAAAGCCTCCCTACAGTGCAACAAATCATTTCAAAATGCTATTTTTAACAGAAAGCCAAGACTTTACGTTCTCCACTTCATTCAAAGCATCACCCACCAATTCCGTACAACACGGTTTCAAAAGAATATGACTTGAACAGAAGAGCGTTTACAGCCACTGAGGTCCTTGGACTTCTCAAAGAGACTGCAATGTGATTTTCTCCATTCCCCACAAATAACTTACTGACTGTCCTTACACAGCCAGCCTATACTCTATGATGCTAAGTAAACTGCAAAAGAATTCCATCCAGATTTAGAGATCAGGTAGCTCTTGAAACCTACAGCTAGAAGACAGCACTATAAAAACACAGAAAACAAAGTAAAGTATCTCAAGTCTCAGCAGCAAGTCTGTTGGCAAATGTTTCATCGTTGCATTTCACTGAGCAGTTATAGAACAAATTTTCACTGATTTCTGCCTTAATAAAACAGTAAGGCTAGAATTCAGAAATACTAGTAAGTGCCCAGCTTGAGACCAATGACCTGATTTTTCAGAGCTATAGAAAACTTACAGCTTCAACCATCTTCCGCTAGTTCCACTAAAACATGGAGCCTTTGGAAAATTTGAGAACGTTGCATGGAACAGAGCAACTATCAGCTTGCAAGAACTAATAAATCTCACCCTGTCCACTCTAAGCCTCCCACTTACCACACAGCAGGCTGAGTTGTGTTTAATACAAAAGAAACACGGTACTTGACAGATGACACCTGTATGTTTTCCAGCGGAGGAGTGAACAGGCTCCAAGGAGCATAATTTTAGGTAAATTACCTTGATTCTATGCATGCCTTTCTCACTGTGTTTATGAAGACACAGAGCATACTTTCCTTTATGAAATATTCATACCAGAGGAAATTAGAAATCTTCACATTAAAGCACAAGTTTTCAGGCCAGATATTGCCAAAAAGGTTCATGGTCATCCTATTTTCTCTGTTTTATAAAGCGCATGTTACACATTCGTATTTTTTCTGAGGAAGCATCACAAATTAATTCAACCTGTTTCTAAAAAGATTTGAAAAGGCACATTTTAAATAGTATAAAGTGACATTCTCAACCCGGGGAACTGTCAAAATGCTCTTTCCAAAAAAACCTTAAAGCATAAAACTGTCACCATGAGATAAAAAGGCCAAGTGTATGATCTGCAGTACTTTTTATGAGCTAGAAATTTCTTAGGTGAGATGGACATAACATTCAAAAAAAAGGCACTGAGGAGCTGGAACGCATCCAAAGAAGGGCAATGAAGCCGGTGAAGGGTCTTGAGAAGAAGACTTACGAGGAGCAGCTGGGTCTCTTGGGAGAAGAGGGGTTGTTTAGCCTGGAGGAAAGGAGGCTCAGGGGACACATCATCGCTCCATAATTACCTGAAAAGAGGATGTAGCAAGGTGGGGTTTGGGCTCTTCTCCCAGATAACAAGTGATAGGACAAAAGGTAATGGCCTCAAGTTACACCAGAGAAGGTTTAGATTGGACAGCAGGAAAATTTCTTCACCAAAAGGGTTGCTAAGCATTGGACCAGGCTGCCCAGGGAGGTGGTGGAGTCACCATCCCTGGGACTATTTAAAAGACAAGTAGATGTGTCTTTGCTTTCCCCTAGCTCACCACTCAAGAGTTAACACTATCATTACCCCTCACTGCAAAGCAGTCATCATGAATACCAGGAATCCATAGTCTAAGAGCCTGATTTTAAGCAATGTACTCCAAGAACCTATTCTAACAAAGATGAGGTAAAAGGCCTCAAATCTGTGTGGAGCAACCTCAGAAGCCATGTGGGTTTGAAGCTCAGGTAATTCATGAATAGTGAAAGCTATTTCCCCTTGAGCTTCTCTTTCCACTAAAGCCTTTTAGCAACCGTTAAAAGGAAGGAGCAACTGCTTCACCTTCCTCCTTTGCAACCTCTCCGTTCTGTAATTCCTTTCCTCTCTGTAGCGATCTACTTCGCACTCCAGCAATCCTTCCTCTCCTGCCCAAACAGGACCTTTCTCCCTGAAAGCAGGACTTTGGGAAGTAAGTTTGAAGAAGAAATGCATAACCTCCACGAAGGAAAACCAGACAGGTTTACAAGAAGAGTCTTTAGACTGGCCTGAGTCACCCCTTCTGAATGCATTGGTTACGTTGTTGTTCCCCATGGCTTCTGTTTAGAAAGAAAAGTGAAGAATAAGGATATATATGGCAATACTTGTCTCAGTGAATGGCTAATAGGCGATTTCTACAACAAATGCAGGACCGGTCTCCCAAAAATAGCCTACTTTGTCATACCACATCTAATCCAGGAGCACCCAGATGTTGAATGTGACAGAGGAGCTATGGAGAAGGGGAGGGAAAAGAAAAAAAAGATTAAAAAAAAAGGAAAACTAAATAAATAAAAAGGAAGACTTCTGCAGAAGAAAAGAGGTGTGCCAGCTTCAAGCCTACATGCGGAAAAAATACTACACACAACTGCTAATATTTAAGCGCTTGACTTGAGAATGTGTCCTTTTGATGTAACCTCTGAAATGCACCTTTAACAGTAGCCGTGCAAATAACAGAAACAAAAAGGGGCAAGCTCTTAAAACAATTCTCCTCCCAATCGTACTGACAAGGTATCTTTCTTCTTTCAGGTGATTATCTTCACATTTGTACCAACTCAGCCTTCCTGAAAGCTGTAACAGCTCGTGAAAATTTTCAGTGGCTTTTATCAGTTAACAACTGACAGAGTTCGTAGTCATAATGCTGCACGTATGCCCAAACCTCACATCCTTACAAAACTAAAGATTAAAAGCCTCAACTACTCAGTTTCAGGAGAACTAAAATAGCAAAGCCCAATTTCCTGCAAGTTTCCTTATTGATTTTGCACCTAAAAAGTGCAAACGCTGTTTGAAGATTTTTTTTCCTGCGGTTCTGGTATTTGTGAGTGCTTTTTCCTTAGGTGGATTCTTTTGTGTACATTAAAACGTGAGATCCCATTACAGCTTCCCCCCCCCATCAATTATTGAGGCACTTGCAGATAGTCAGCCACCTTTACTTCTACCTTCTCCTTACTAGTTTTTCTTTCCAACGCTTGGAGAGTGAGGACAGTAAGCATACAGGAGGCAGAGCTTCTTTTCTCCCATGTTTGATGGTCAGCTGCCAAAAGCTGTCACAAAAAAACCCCAACCAAACAGTTCTTCAGACACCAAAATATTCCAAGAGCAGGAAGAATCTTGTCAATTTCCCCACCATATTCTAGGAAGCACACGCAAATCAGAGGCTTTTCAGAAGTATAGAATTTGACCACGTTGGGCTGATTTCACGAGAAGTATCAAAGAGCAGTGCCCTTCAAGTGACATCACGTTGCAACCCCGCTGTAAAGGACACTTAGTAGTCACAAGTAGAGGCACTTAGTTATAAGTAGGGACACTTAGTAGACATCTCTCCTTAATCTCACTGTAAGAAAGCAGCTGTACCATTCTAGTTAGCGCTCTTCAATCAATCGACCAACCAACCAATCAATTTGGGGCAGGCAGCCGCCAGGGCAAAGTTTGGGAAGAATGGCTGAGATGTGACAACATATAATGGGCTATGTCAAATAGTCTTGGCTAGAAGGTGAGATTTGACTATAATATATAGCACTCGTAACTTCGACAGTTATGTTTAGGCTTTTTTTCTACAGTAGGAAATCGGGCTGCCAAGTTATCACTGCATCATGAAAAATACCTTTGACACATATTTAAAGTATAGCCACGACGACATTAAGTGTATTCACACAGAAACAAACCAGATTGAGGCGTCTCCAGATAAAGTAACAAGACTGTCACCAAATTGTAACACAGCCTTGATCAGAAGCAGGGCTCAGACTTTTTATTTCCTCTCTTAGAACCTGGGTATTTTGATAGGAACTGAATGGTAACACCTGAGCACTCGGCAACACGCTGGAATTATGTTAAATAAATAAACCGGTACAATTAAAAAGAAAAATCAGCACTATTTCACCTATGCTTCACAGCGCCTGGAACTACCTGCGACGCTTCCCGCTTCTGGTGCCGGTTTCCTTACGCTCTTAATGCCCTCAACCTGATTTAACCCCAGTTTGAAAGGCTCCCGAAAGCCGCGGCTGGGAAGGCAGCCCTGCCGACAGCGC
>VWZK01014979.1:34193-87104 GCA_013396935.1 Baryphthengus martii | reverse complement strand
TTTTTTTTTTTTTTTTTAAATTTTCCCTTAAACCATAACGCGTGTAATATACTAACAAGGTGATTTTAAAATACTTGACGAGGAGTGATGGATGTTCTCGGGCTAGGGTGGGAAGTGATGCGCCTGTCGGAAGCGGAGCGGACCTGGTTGCGGGCTGGAGGCGCCGAGTGGAAGATGCGCTTGGTGGAAAACTCCTGCCCCTGGTTTTGTGTGCTGTAGTAGCCTCGGTAGCCCCGCTGTTGCAGGCTGAGCTGCCCTCCTCCGCCTTCCTCACCCTCCTTTCCCCCCCCTCCCCCCCCAGCCCCGCCCTGAGGAATACTGGGTGCGCTTGCATAGCCTGGTACTCGTTTTTAGCAAGTTAATTGCTAGAACGCTGTCTTGTGTTACTACATTGAGCGGTGAGACCGTAGGAGCGTTTATCAGTTTTGCTGTAGTGGTCAGATGAAGCCTATCTACTTTCCTGTTCTCCAAACAGGCTCCATTGGTGTCAGATGATTTCCTACCGGAAGAGGATTGGGCCAGAGCTTCTCACATAGTACCTCCTAAAGCTGGAGAGAGCCCCTCTTGATGGGCACAAGTCCCCACAGGCCAAAGAAAAGGCCGGGGGAGAGAAAGGGGGAGGGTGGGATTAAATGGATGCGTGATCTTGGCATAAGGGAATGCCTTTCCTCTAGAAAGGAGCACGTAGTCTAGGTCTCTTTGTTAATAAGACGAACCGTTTACACCCTTCGTTTTATATTGCCTCCATAAAAATAAGCGTAAATAAAAAGTATTGTTTCTAACCTGCAGCTTGGGCTTGTCTTTCCTACAGGCCACTTAAATTAGAAAAGGACATAGTGTTTGTTTTTCTTTTAATTACAAGAACTCTTCACCTCTACAACTGAGGTTCTGTGGTTGCAATTTTGTAAACTATATATGCAATAGTATCATTGCCTTTGTAACTACAGAACTAATTTTATGCTCTCTTATAAACTGACTTTTTAGAATTCCTGAGTGTTCCTGGGGGCTGGAATTGGACTGATGCTCCTTCCCTCAGTAGCAGATTAGTATATCCACCTTTATCAATTTCCTTAATGATGGAAATCTTTCTTTTAATACCTCTTGTGTAAGAGGCATAATGTGTAGTATTTTTCTTAGTTGTGTATTTTCATTAATAAGGCAAGAAGGTAGTAACTTTTTTTGGAGCACCTACATCTTATAAAATAAAAAAGGCCCATAAAATGTGTAACAGTACAACACATACTTACTATGTTAAAAGATTGATCTCAGCAAGATCTTTTGCTTTCATCTAGAGTTTTTTGTTTGGTTGGTTTTTTGTTTTGTTTTTTTTTCTTGACAAATCTTGAGGCATGATGTCTTAGGAATGGAAGTAATGCTAGACAAAAAGTTGTGCTCTTATCAGAGCTACACTTAGATTACCTTTTATTTTTGTAGCAAATGATGGAACAAATATTCCATCTTCTCATTTTGCATAATTGAACATACGCGTTATCTCTAACTAACTTTAATGCTATTTCTTAGAATTGTTTTATATTTCTCTTTTCTTGATGTTTGCCAGATACATTAACATGTGTTTTTATTTACAGTACTTTGCTGTATTTTTAACCCCCTTAAAACAAATAGGTGGGAGAAGGGAATCAGTGACAGATGAAACCAGGTAGCAGTCTTAAGATACAAAGTCAGCCCTCTGGTACACACACAGAATACTAACGTGAGTAGAATGAGTACCAATCCTTTGGTCTCACTTAGCCTGTGGTGAAAAATACTTGTAAGCAACACTCTATGACAATACATTAAGGAACAAAACATTCAGGATTAAAGTTGTTACAGTAATAAACTCTTTTTTTTTTTTTTAAACCTGAGTTCATGTGTAAAGTAAGAATTTTATTAAAGACACTGTCAGTGTCTCTTGGAAGAAGTGGATTGTGGTTGGAAGCAACAATTAGGAGAAGTTATTTGAAAGCTACTCTTTCTTATCCTTTCCCCCACCACCCCATTTTTACGAGCCAGTCTTCAGACAGAGCTGCAAAGGAAATAGCATTTTTAATGTCACTAGATACTACTGCAGTGAGATAAATTTTCTCACTGCAAAAAATGGTTTTAATAAAATAAAAATCCTAAATCACATACCTACTTGAGTTAATAAACCACTTTCTGCACTCCAGATTTTTGCCTCCTCCTTCTGGTTTTCCTATAGTACTTTATATTCTTGAGGTGAAATTGTTTTCTGCTTGTACTTTGACCCACCTATAGATTTAGCAGGATGTTACAAAGCTGGTACCCTTATGTTGAGGGCTGTTTGCATTCTCTTGGAAAGTGAAGAGTGCCATCACTGGAGATGTACCACACTGTCGTGTCATCCACACATGAGATAACTGTTAGAGAAGTTTTAGTCTACGCAGAATTGGACTTCCCAAAGGCTTTAGTATGACTTTTACTTAACGCTAAAATACTTTTTTTTTTTTTTTTCACTTTACTCTCCTCTGGGGTGGGAGGGCTTCTGTCAGGAAATGTTTTCTACCTGTTAAGGTCACTCATGGAATCCATTTCTGTCTACATCCTTATAACTTTCTTCCTCTAGTCTTATACGAAAAGAAGCTTTCTTAAATTGAAATTAGTAAATGATGTGGTGATGTATATAAAATTTTCCATTCATTTTATGCCATCTGTCCTCACATTCCCTGATTGTTGTTTATTATTTATTATTAAGGTTTACAGGCCTTTTAGAAATTTAGTTCTTCCTTCTCTTAGTTTCTGTGTTTCGTTCCTACTCTCAAAGCTTAGTCTTAAGCAGATGATGGTACTTCTTAAGCTGGAAACCCATAGACTCACATTGTCATGCTGTCCCACAATGTCCTTATCATGCCTTGTATGCTTCCAGATTTTCATTTTATTCTCAGTACTTGGAGTCATGTACGGATCAGCATCACCTAAGTGTATCTAACTTCTAATGTTAGGATGAAATTGCCAACATGTCAGTTTGCTGCTACAGTTTCTCTGTTCTGGAAGGAGCGGAGGGTGTCTGTTGGCCATCTTCAGCTAGGGCCATGTTCTAAGTGGTATCTGCAGAGGAGCACAGCAGCAGCTGAAGTACCAAAACCTCTTCCTAAGGATCTTGAACATGGAGTTTGCACAGAGGGACGCTTGTTATATTTGAGATGTTGCTCATGGTCTTCCTCCTCCTTACGGGCTTACAACTCTGCTCTTCTAACATGCTTTGGTTAACATGTTGCCTGGTATTTCCAGCCACTGTCTATAATAAGAATGGACCATGTAGATAAAGATCGCGTTGCCCTTGAGATATGACACAGCCTTTCGGAAGGAAGGTTGCTGCAGACTTGAACATTCCAGGCACAAAGGACAAGAAGCAGCTCTCATAAAAGTAGATCGTGGTCTCGCATATGGAGGTGGACCTGTGTAACTGTGGACATTCTGTGTTGAGGACAGGATGCCTGCTTTTGAGCTACCTGTGTGCATCCCATCCTTCCTTTGTCATCCTTGCTTTTGGTAGTGTGTAGATTCCACCTGAACAGAAGCGGTTGTCTGATTGCTGCTGGTTAGTCATATGAGGGTGTCACCTCAGTCGGAGAGTGTCACTGCGTTTGTGTCCGCAGGAGATGACATATGATAGGACTCTGAAACTCATTTTTCTCACTTTAGTATTTGAATGTTCAATACCTGATAATATCCATGGTATCTACTTGTCTGTGGGTGTCTATCTGGTGTTTATTTTGAAAGGAGAATCTGAGGGCATGCTCATGTTAAGCTCAGGCGTTTCTTGCTCGCAACCTGATGCGTTCTTTAGTGGTCCTGTTTTCTCCTCATCCCTTCAGGAGCGGAGTACAGAGTAGCAGTCATTTACTTCTCATAAAAATTGAGTGGACAAGAGAGATGTTGCACCTGTAACATGTTTGCATTACTCTTCCTGAAATAATGCGTTCCTGTCGACTAAAAATGGCATGCTTTTTTGTCTTGTTGTTGTTGTTCTAAAGTAGAATGTTATATTAAGGAATTTGTTTTGATACACCCAAACCCTTTCAGAGTTTAGTACTTCTTATGCCTTGAAACTGGTGCTTTATGAATATAAGTAGATTTTTAACTTGCCACAGAGTTTATGGTGCATTTAGGTTATCTGCCTTACACATCTCATTTTGGAAGAGGCATGAGTTCATTTAGTTTTTCTAATTAACTGGTTTTCAAGATCGCAGCCATAATGGATCTAAAGATTGCAAAGATGGCAAATACAAAACCCTGCTAAATTAAAGAGAGGAGAGCAACAAAACATAGTACGTAATTAGAAAGCACTAAGTAGTTCTCTTTTCCAAGGCAATGATTTGTTTTGTTTCCTTCCCTTCAACAAGATATAGAACTTAAATATAAAGTGTGGAAGCTCAAAATGGAGTGGAAAGTCACTTTGTTTCACTGAATAAAACAACCAAAACTGTCCTTCTCCAAGTAGGATGCAAAGTTCCTCTGAGGGCGATTCCTCAAGGAATTTATACTAAATGCTCCAATTGTTGAGCAATGTTTTAGCAAGATGAAATTGTAAACAAGTAGATTGTAAGAGGCTTTATGTAGTAGCATACATTTGTAAAATATTCATGAAAAGTAGCTATTAATGCCTTTCTTGTATTGGGAAGTTTCCTTTACTTTTACAGCAAATTTTTTAAAAATCAAAGACTCTGTGATGTAGTGCCTTGTACAAAATTGCATCAGTATTGCAAAAATTTCTCTGTCCTCCTGATAGGTTAGGTAACTTGAGCTGCTTCCCTTGCTACATTGAGGTGGAGGTGAAGCATAAACAAACTAAAAAAAAAACAAACAAAACCCAAACAAAATCCAACTCCCTCAAAAAAACAACCAAAGAGAAAAAAAGGTGACTTTTACATCTAACTACTTTCTATAGCTATTCAATTGAGTTGGCTATGAATATCAAATCAAATACCAAATCAAAACAGAGAGAGAGATTAGCAGAATTGGGTTTGGCATAGTTGTTGGTACAGTTCGTTGTTTAAAGGATCAGGGATGGTGACTGTATTCTGCCCCCTACCTCTTTTTTGTTGTTGGGGTTTTTGGTTTTTGTTTTGTTTTGCTTGGCTTTAAGGAAGCCGAACTTAACACAGTAGATCCTGATACTTCTGTGATAGTGACAAACGTTAGAGTTCTGACAGACTACTGTAACTTCTGGAGGACTGTTCCTGCACAAATACCTTTAAATTTTGTGTCCATGCCAACTTTAGCCATGCTCTTTAATGCTCCAGTTGTGGTAACCAGGATCCTGTCTAATGTCCAGTTATGATTCAACCTCGTAAGAGTGGTGCTCAAATTCAGCTATTTGATATCTTAAGGAAATAATGTGGAATTAATTTTTATTTCCTCCCTTCCCCTTAGTAGCTGGGCTGGGTTTTTTAATATCATTGACTTTTACTTATTGTCCTGTGAATAATTATTCTCTAGATCTTTTTTATAAATACTGAGACCTACTTGTTTTCTTACAGGTGCCACAAAATATACCGATAAAGATAATGGAGGGATGCTTGTATGGTCTCCGTATCATAATATTCCAGATGCCAAGTGTAAGTCCTTCCCTGCTTAGGAATTTGGAAGCTTAAGTATAACCAAATAATTGTTTCTGGTGTGCCTATTTGCTTTTGATTTTAATACACAGTGAAACTGCAAGATAGTAAATTAGAGAACTGTGAGGAAAGGAAAGGTTACCTTTTATTTTATAGTTAAGTCTTTGTTTCAGACTACACTTACGCTGCCTGTGTTGTCTCATTATTAGTGTCTGTGAAACCTTTAGTTATTAATAAAAGAATAAAATATCTAAACATGAGGACTTGCTGCTCTGAATTTCTAGGAGAATGAGTTGGAATGGATAAATTCAAAAAAGATGTGTTGAGACCCAGTTCAAGGGGAAATTATTATTGCTGTCTTATCAGGAAAAAAATGAGCATTCTCCCTTCAACAGTGACCTGAAATACAGGAGTCATCTGACTAAATGCGATCAATTATCTGTTTAATCTAGTTTAAACCTGCCTCATTTGCTAGAAATTCCCATATGTAATATAGGGGAGTAAACTTTGAGGATGCAGTCATGAGAACCTGGTCCTCAGGACAGTTTCTGCTTATTACCAGTAGTTAGTTAGAGGTTTGTGTCCCTCTACATTTGAGGGAACACACCTTCCACTACTGCAGAACAGTTAGAAATAAAATACAGCTGTGATTATTAAACGCTTTCTTCATTCCTTCAAAGTACAATTAACTCTTTGCTGCAACAGTTCATGGCAAGGACATCTCTGGTCCATTCAAATGATGAGGATATAATGATTTCCTTTCCTCGATCACGCTTCCTTTCAACTACATTTAGGTGCCACTTAATTGTGAACTGTAGAAGGTGAAATGGGAAGAGTTTGTTTCTTTAAAAATGGAAAAAGTACCCACTGAAGATCAAAACTAGCAGGACTTAACTGCAAGATGATGAAAAGCGTTCAACTCAAAGCTGGCCAGATATGATTTAAAAAAATACGATATTGGTTAATTTGTTGACCTAACTATTGAATTTTCATATTCTTTATTGAAAACTGACTTCATGCTGTGGTTAAAATTAATGTTGGTCAGTGAAAACTGTATTAATATTGAGGATACGCATAATCATTGATCTAGGATCTCTTTACATTCATTTTTAACACGTTTGGGAATACGAACAGTTCAAGTAGTTCGATTTAAAACTAACCCAGGTGTCTGGACAGCCCCCCACCCCCACCCTGCAGTGTGTCTGTGTTCTTAGGAGTGGGTTCCAAGAAGACATAGTCTTGCAATAATCAGCTAGTCTCTGATTTAAATAAATAAATTATGAGTCTCTGTGGCTTTGTAGTAAAAATGTGAAAGAAAGCATCTTTTTCATTGAGAATTAGCTTGTGTAAAAAGTTTCTAAAATTAAATGTTGGATTAAAGACAGTGGGCTTATTTATTATTAATAAGACTATGAATATATTTAATGTTTTGGGGAACCTGGCCCTATGCAGGGTGTTAAAGCATGGGAAGATTGTTCCTGTGTTAGCTGGGTAATTCTGTATCGCCTTGTAGCCGAACTAAAAGTACGAAAGAATAATTCTGACATTGCTTTGTTACAGTGGATGAATATATAGCAATAGCAAAGGAAAAACATGGATACAATGTGGAACAGGTAAGTGCTATGAAACGAGAGTGCTCATTTAAAGGATTTTTTTTAATATAAAAGTATAACACAACTCTTGTTTTCCCCTTGGTTACCATTAATTAACGCTGTTTCTCTTCAGGCACGGCAGCAAACACTGCAGTTAAATGGATCTGCACACAGTTGTGGTCTGGATTCTCTGCAAAAGATTGAGCTCTTTGTTTTCATGACATGCTCAGCTTGTAATGTGCACTTTTGAAAGGTTTGGTATGTTTCTTGATACACTGGGCATGTCATGCAATTGTGTGTGTATATTTGGCTAAAGACTTTCTTAGGAAGGCAGCTTACAAATTCAGTGTTTAAGCTTAGAATTCAAATACGGTACAGTTTTGAACCATTAATTGCAATAAGGACAGCACCGGAAAGGTTTCTTGCATATTTTAAAAAAAAACAAAACGAGGCAAACGAACTTTGAGTGGTTTTTTTTGGTAGCAGGAAAACAGAATTGAATTCTAGGTTTGAGAGTAACAAAAGTTCACTTTTTTTAATAACTTCCCATAAAAAGTACAGGATAAAACTTTGCTGGTCTGCACTTAGTTCTATTGCATTTTTCTTCATAGATTAAACAATTTATGTCAAAGTGATATTGCCTGTTGCAAAAAAAAATATGTGATTTGCAAGTGGAAACAAGTTATACGATCAAGTTTTGGAGGATGGAAGCTCATCACAGCAAGTCATCTAGCTCATCTTGCTAGTCAACTGCTTTCTGCAAAAGAAGCTGCCAATGTTATGATATCCAGAGTACCTGCAATTTGGTGATGTTTGTTTTTGGCTTGACCTTTGTTAGGGGAGAGAGAGAACTGAGGATCTCAAAATCAGTCTACAAAAATGACTAACTTTCAAAACAATTTCTGGCACAAAATATTTGTAGACTGTTCACAGTAGAGCAGAAATTATCTTTGCAAGAGGTGCTCATCACTTGCTGTTTTACCAAGAAAAGAAGTTTGCTATGTCCAGCTTATTAGAAGATTTGAAATCAAGGGTTTGGAGAGCTGACAAACAATTGATGATCAGCGTCTGTGCTGTATGGTTGAAACTGAGTGGATTACATTTCCCAATTCCCATACCAGACTTGGCATCAAATCTGCCATTGATCCTCTGGTAGAAAATCTAATCAGCATAAAATTCTTTAAGAATATTGAGAAATTAAATTATGTAAGAAAGTGTATTTAAATTTCCATTCCTTATTAGGTGCACATGACATGGAAGTGACCGTGCTGTTATTTGTGGGTTGGAGAGTTGTAGAAAGAGCACTCTTACTTTGAACTTTCAGACTTCTATTTTGGATGATCCTCTGGCTACTGAAAAGTACTTTTATTTTCTTTTTTGAATGGGCTGGTAGTAAAAGCCTGAAAAGACCTGTAAGGAACTGTGTAGGTGATACATGCTTGTAAAGGAAGAAAGCAGGTCAAATTTGAGCCTATTGGCCTAGTTCGTGCTACTGCAGACTTACTGCTGCCTTGCCAACCTTGAAGTTGTCGAGCTTTCATACTCTGAAAGTACAAATGTGACCACTCTCCATAGTGTCTCCAAAGAGAATTTTGTAACCTGTAGTACATAGCCAATAAAATTGTAAATACCTTTTGAGAAGGGATTCTGATACTTAAAATAATATTTGACCAAGTTGCCTTTTTTTTTTTTTATTTAACTTGTCTCAACATTTTAGAAATTTGACTAAATCCAAAAAGGGACTGTTTCTTTTTAAAGGCTCTCGGCATGTTGTTCTGGCATAAACACAACATTGAGAAGTCCCTTGCGGATCTCCCCAACTTCACTCCTTTCCCTGATGAATGGACAGTTGAAGACAAAGTCCTATTTGAACAAGCATTTAGCTTCCACGGAAAGAGCTTTCACAGGATCCAGCAAATGGTAAAGTAATGTTTTAATCAGAAGTATTAACAGTTTAGATGCACTAAGAACAAAGATTCCCGTTGGACTAAAATTTCATGCTGATTTTTGTGTAAAAGTTTCAGGAACAACCTTGAACGTAAGATTCAAGTTAATTTCATCATGTCTCTTGGATCTACAGCTTTTTCACTCTAATAAAAAAAGCTTTTCCCCCTCCATCCCCATGTTTTGAAAATGTACACTAAATACATTCCTCCTTTCCATTTCAGCCATGCATTTAAAATATTTGGGTAAAGGTGGTTGTAAATAGAACAGAAGTGTAGTCTTGGGTGGAATTTTAATTTTACAAAGTATTAATATGTTAATGAATTCTTCTAGCTTCCAGACAAGACTATTGCAAGCCTTGTAAAATATTACTATTCTTGGAAAAAAACTCGCTCCAGGACAAGTTTGATGGATCGGCAGGCTCGAAAATTAGCTAATAGAAACAATCAAGGAGACAGGTAAGTTTTATATTCTTAAGTAGTTAACCAGACACTGAAATCTTGCTAGGTAGAGATGTCAGAGTAATTTTCAGCCATTATGTTTCAGCATGAATCACGTTTTTAGGTTTGGGCTCTGTGGTGATGTCTCTGCTTTTAGCAAGGGGTTTGGTACTCGTGCTTTAAGAACTGTATCACTCTAGTTGATGTGAGTTGGAATAACACACTTGAGTGCTTTAATGGATAACTGTAAAAAGTAAGCATTCAAAAAAACCTGAAGTCTGGGAATATGGCTTAGAAATAATGCTTTATATGAGAAGTCTAACCCTATATTATTGTGTGGAGAGGAGAGCTTCTCTAGGTGTAAGGGTTTGCTATTTGGTTGGTGTTGTGTTGTTTTTTTAACTAGAATGAAATTAAAAATGAAAGATCAACCACTGTAAAGAGCTGTAGCAGTTAGAATGCCCAAGTACTGTTTTATAACAAAACTTTTTATAAAATCTTACTTTAGGAGACTAGAATTGCTATCAGTCAAAGAGAATTAGAGCTCAAAATCCTTTTAAATTGTTTTGAATGGAAGAGAATGTGATTTCTCCAAGTTACTGTGAAATTAAGATTATATTGCTCTTAGTATACTTGAGTATTAACTTGTACTTTTTAAAAAGTTATTTCATGTCTGAAATATATAAGTAACTTAATCATGTTTATACTGGAAAGTATGATTTTACATCTATGGAAAACTGCTTTGCTAGAGCAAAAGGGCCTACTTAATTACATGTTATTGAAAATAAGTGAAATCTAAAATTTATATGCTTACTTAGCTGAAAATTCATATATCTGAAAAATTACAGAAGAAAATCAATTTGCTTCTAATACAGCCTCTTTGTGTTTTTGCTTTCTTTTAATTTTTTTGTAATAACTAGAATTTTTGGTGACGTTTTTCCATTCATTTATTCAGAAATTATCCTGTGTGAATAACTGCATCGGACTCAACTATTACCTTTTCAACCTTTTCTCTTTGACTTAATTCAGCAGATTTTATTTCCTCTTCCACTAAATTCCTAGATCTTCAGCACTCTAGTGAAAAAGCAGTACGAGATTTTATTCATCCATCTGGTGCAGCGGTTTGAAAATTGATCTATTAAAACTAAGGTGGCAAATGAAAGATAGTTTCTAGCCTTGGTATAGTTGACAGTGTAAGGGTTCATGCTGGCACAAGTGGCTGAACTGAAGAAAGGTGACACCAAGATTTTGGCAGCAGTACTAGCTCAGCTTAAAGTGATTTTGAAACTAGAGTTTAGGATTGCTTGTTTATCATGATAGTTTATAATAATGTAATAAAGGAAATGTTTTTAACAGCTCTCTTTTGAAAACTACAAATAGTAGTTGCCATATACTTAGAGTGGTTGAGATGCCATATACTTAGAGTAGATAATTCTGTCTTACTCTGATACATGTTTGTATCTGCAGTTAAAAAAAAAAAAACTAAACAGATAAAATGACCAGCTTTTTATGATCTGTCCTTAGTGATGATGACGTAGAAGAAGCTCATCCAATGGATGGAAATGATAGTGATTATGATCCCAAAAAAGAAGCCAAAAAGGAGGTAACAGATAGCTTAATGGTGAATGTCAGTTTGTTTGTTTTCTGTGAATGTGTTACTGTGAAAAATATGACTTGTAGTAAAGAGGTTTAGCTTGCAGCCTGCTGAAATCACAGGATTTTTAGGTGACAGCTTCTGACTGGAAAAAAAAAAATAGTTGGTGTTTTTTTCCATTCTGTGGACACAAATGCATCTCTCATTGCCTTCTATTTCCTGAGAGATCTTCAGGTTTTAGAAGAGATGTTTGCTACTGCATACAACAACATTCCCCCTGCCTTTGTCTTATTAGGTTGTTTGCAGTTTTACCGGTTGTGAATTACTGGAATCTAGATGGTTTCTTTGCATTTAAAATTAAGTGACATTTTTCCAAGAAAAACTTTTGTGTTCTTTCAAAGCCACAGTGAGGTTGTGCATTTCAACTACTGTATGGCTTTATTGAGGTGCTTTGTACAACTAAATGAAGAGAAAAACATTTTTGCCTCCTCTAATGAGCACTTACTAATGGCTCTGCAGATAAATGCTGTGTTTGGGGGATGTTCAAGTTTGGGGTTCTTTTGGTAAATGTTAAGTTACAGAACAAGACTAGAAAAACACATTTAAGTGCAAACGTTTGGTGTTTCCTTGATCAACTTAATGCATTTGTTATTTTCCTAAAATGGGACAGTTCATGCTCTTTGAGAATATGAAAGGAGAGGTAGTGCAAAACCTCAGCATTCCCATGAAGTGGTATCTGGGATTATTAATAAAATTTTGCCGTTCTACCAAAAATTATGTTAAGTAAGAGACTCTTGGATTTAGATTCCATTCTCAGCTTTGCAGTGACCTTCAATGTATCACTTTAACTACCTCAGGGAGGGGAAAAAAAAGGACAATTACCCCTTTCTGTAAAAGTTTGAGAATTTTATGCTTTTTTTTTTTTATATATGCTAGGGATTGTTTTTTAGAACTTGAAATGGCACAAGGTCTAATAACAAACATTTTTTAATTTTTGTTCTGCTGTTGTGACAATGTTCTTGCAATCTATTGATTTGAGTTGCTGCCTAAACCACTTCTAAATAAGGCCTATTTTGTTGAATTTGCTTTCCTTAGTTATTGTTTGAATCACTACAGGTGGTCCAGAATGAAAGTAGTGTCTTCATAAACTTCTAGGAACAAGACAAATAGGATTGCAGTTTCTGATGAGCTATTAGGATCTACATAAGATAATTTTGTGATCTGATATTTCTGGTAGGATTTGTGTACTGTCACATCCTAAGCAAAATATAAACTGAGTATGCTACGTGAACACACAGAGCAATGGAGACTTTCTGTTACCGGAGAAAACTAAAACAAGCCAAACACTTCAGCTTGGCTAGAAAAAAGCTTGAGAGAATATTTTCACTTTAAATCCAGATTGAACAGACAGGAATTGCAATTTCACACTGAAAGAACAACGCAGAATCAAAACCCAAATTGTATAAATGGGCCAGAAGCAAACTTAAACTTGGGATTTTTAGATGTCAAAGATGGTAAGGCTCTATATCAACTTTCCAAGGAAGAGCAAATATCTGAAAGTGCTCTTAAGATGTCCTCTCTGAAGACTGTGGACTAGATGTTACATTAACTAGAAAAAGAAGGTGGCAGGAGGTCAAGCATAGTAGAGGAAAATACCGTTTCCTGATTTGTACTGATGCTACAGAACATAATAATAATGGCTGCTGCAATTTGTTTTCTCTTCACTGTGATCAGATGACCACCTCCTCTTAACCTGCAGGGAGAAGCAGTAGGGAGCTGCTTGAAGTAGCAAAAAAAAGTCTGAATCCCATCTCTGTTCTGGTACTAAGCATTGCTTTGAATCGGAAAACCCTTCTAGGGAAAGTAATTTTTGCTTCTCTACTCCTGATCTGCAGGGAGCCTACGTGGTTGCTCTGTGGAAGTCACAGGCTAGCTATTGTGCAGCAATGCCCACTGAAGACAAAGCTAAAATTCGTAGATGTCCAAAAGTATCAAGACAGCAGTTACAAAGACTTCATCTCCTCTTTGCTATCCCTTTGCATTTCAAAAAAGCTAACAACAAAGGCTGAAGTTTGCTAAATTACATAGATTTTTATAGTGACTGCAAAAGTGCATCCATCCTGTCTCTTCCAAACCTCAAATGCCCTCCCAAAACAAACAGCACTATCGCTTTCCATGGAGAGCGTGCAGCAGGGAACAGTGTTCTCTTACATTCTTGCCCATCCTGATTG
Organism: Baryphthengus martii; assembly: GCA_013396935.1. Lineage (NCBI taxonomy): Eukaryota > Metazoa > Chordata > Aves > Coraciiformes > Momotidae > Baryphthengus > Baryphthengus martii. Next base: position 73,727 of record VWZK01014979.1, on the reverse strand, counting down.
ACTTTCTTTCATTTTTCTCCCCTGATCTTCACCTGACCTCTTCACATCTGACCAGAAATAAATGTGTAAACTCACTGATTGCTTGGTTTAAACTTGTAATACTTATAATCTTTACCTTCTGCATACACAAGAAGTTCATTATTTTTGCCATTTTACAGTATCCAGACTGTGATTTCTATACTATTTATTGCAAGTTCAGCCATGTTAAAAAAAAAAGTTTTGAAAACCGACTTTTCTAAGACTAATGCAGGCTTATCCAGGAAATGACTGGTATGTTCCATCAGCTCGTCTACAAGACGAAGTTTGAATCCTACATGCAGAGGAGGATGGTAGCTTAGAGGTTTGCTTTGTCATAAATCCAACATTACAATGCTATGTGATACTTTATTCTTTAATAAAGTTGCATACAAGGTACTGTTAATCTTTAATGATTTATTTCTTGTAAATTAAAGGGCAATAATGAGCAGCCTGTTCAGACCAGCAAAATAGGTCTGGGTAGAAGAGAGTATCAGAGCTTGCAGCATCGCCACCATTCTCAGCGTTCCAAATGCCGTCCACCAAAAGGCATGTACCTGACCCAGGAAGATGTGATAGCTGTTTCCTGTAGTCCCAATGCAGCCAACACAATTCTTAGACAGCTGGATATGGAACTAATCTCATTAAAGCGACAGGTACCATGGGTTATTGGTCTTGTTTTGTTTTCACCTCAGATTGTTCTGATTTTAATGATTTTGAAGATTATCTGTGAAGATTCTGAAACTTCTTTAGTGTGAGTCTTCCTAATTTTGTTCCACAGTTATCACCAGAAATGCTGGACACTAGCTGACTAGCTATTCCTTGGTTTTGGTTTTTTATGTTCATCTGCTCTTGTGGATAACATGAAAGAAGATAACTTATTTTCTTTAAAAACAAACAAATGAAAAAATGCAAAAAAACCCAAAGACGGGGGCCTATGGCATGAAAACAACGTTAAAGATTTGGGGACAGGAGAAAACTGAAGTCACATTTGCTTTGATTATTTTATTTATTTTTTTTAACTTTGTTAAAAGTACTTGTGTGACAAGTGAGAATAAGACCAATGAAACAGAAGTTACAGTTGTTATGCTTAAAATTTGTAGCTGTTTTTCTCGATGGCCTTCCTCACATATCATGAATGTATTGGGTGGGAGGGGAATTGTGGACCTAGTTATTTCTCTTTTTGATGATTACATTTAGAAATGCTTTGTAGTCTTCACCTTGCCTGCGTCCTTTGCATGAAGTTAACTTTTGGCGCTTGAAGTTGAAACACAGAAACTATTTAGCTTCAAAGGGTACAGCAGTATGTGCATGCTTGCTTTCTAGGAGCGATGAGGCTACAAAGTCAAGGCTTATCTCCTGGAATTTCTGCCTCCTTATAGACTGCTAAGAGCTGCCATGTTGCAAAATCATGAAGTGAATAAAGGGTTTCATGGGGTTTTTGCTCCCTTGTATTCTTTTACAGGAGAAACATGCTTTTTTTCTGTCACAGCAGGACTCTGGGGCTAAATAGCATAGGTGGGTTTCACTCTTTAGTCTAAGTTTAGGTGAGTTACAGCCTTGAGGTTGTGTTTCTCTTTTTTTCTTGCAGTGATCTCAGAGATGGAGCCTTTGGAATCTCCCACTGAGTTGTCTCCTTTTGTGTCCATACTTAAGAACACTTGTAATAGCTGTGCACCATAGTATGCAAAACTATTTTCTTATCTATGTTATTTTATGTGCATCACTGTCAGGTTTAAATGGTTAATAGATATGTATGTGTACGATTTGGAAGCTCTCTCCTTTTTATAGACTAAGATATTTTATTTAAATATTTTAAATCATTTCAAGAATCGCCCTTAAATAAAATCTTGATGATTTAAGGTCAATAAAAAGCAGTCTGTCAGAAGGAACTAACTGGAAGCATCTCACAAATCTTTTTTTTTTTTTCTCCTCGCCCCCCCGAAGTGCTTTTTGGAGAAGGAAGAAGTTAATATTATACAGTACATCACACTTAGATTTCTAAGAACCAAGTTTTGTGTCTAGAGTATTCTGCATTCTTTTTCAAGAACATATTCATTATTATAAAGACTTGCTTGTTATGTCCTGCTTTTAATATTTCTGCAGACAAACTATTCTTTCAAAAGACTGGCTTAAATATTTTTCTCTCCATAGTAAACTGTGCTGTCTTTTTTTTTTCTTTTTAAGAGCATTTTAAAGTAGTGAAGCCTTAAACCATAATATTTCTCTTTCTAACTTAGGAGGTACACTTGTGGCAATCCTAGTGAAGATATATGTGTAAAGTGACCAACTTTCTTTGTGGAGCTGATTAACTTTGTTGTTTTTGACCAAGGTTCAAAATGCTAAGCAAGTAAACAGTGCACTTAAACAGAAAATGGAAGGCGGGATTGAAGAATTCAAACCTCCTGAGGTAAATCAGAATAAATATTAGAACTTGTGGCCTTGCATTTACATTAGTGGGAAGCTACAGAAATGTGTTTTTCTGCAGCACAGTGTTTGCATTTCAGCAGCAGCTTAAACACGATCCATTGAATTACATGCAGGGGTGAGTCTGGCTTCTTTACAAGGAATTAGTGGTAGGCTGCTTTTTTATGGCAACTGGCTGAATAAAGGAGAAAAAAACCAAAATGTCATGTCTATTCATAACAATAGGGAGCTGAAATTGAGCTCTGATATATGGGTTTTTTTTCTCATTAAAAGTAGATAATGTAGATTGCTAGCAGTAAATTCTGTATTCTCTGTGAAAACATGACTATGTATACATTTGTGCATCCAAAGTGAATGACTTATTACCACTGAAATTCTCTTTTTGGCTTGTTTTAAAGGCTTGGATATGAAACATAATGGGAATGCAAAACTCCATATACCAAGTCCTAATAGTTTAGATATATGTGACTATACATTCAAGTTCTGTCTGCATAAAGATCAGTAGCTAGTGCATAAATTACAATCTAGCTGATACTAAGAACTGCAATAAACAAAGGGAAAACTATTGGTGTAGTTCTAAGCTCAAACCCTTAAATGCTTTTTCTTCATGAAACCAATCTTAAACGAGAAGTTTGTGGCTTGTAAGCGAGAGGTTTACCTGTGTAACAAAATGTAGTGCAAGTAAAACATATTCTGATGCTCAGATATCTTACAGCTGTTGAAACATTTTAATGATCTTTGTGCCATTTTTCTGATTTTAATAGTCTACTCAGAAAATCAATGCCCGTTGGACCACAGAAGAGCAGCTTCTTGCAGTACAAGGTATGTTGATAGTAGTAGTGACTTGAAATCTGATGCAAAGGATTTGAAGAGGTATTCAGGCTTATGTTTATATTTCTCTCTAATGAAAAGCTGAACTTTATCTGGTCTTACAAGAAGGTCACCGGGAAAACAGCAAAACTGGTGAAAATATTTAGAGCATTCATTCAAGCAACATGATGCTAGTCTTTCAGTTACCCATACTAAATCTCGTAGAAACGCCAAGCTGGGTTTAACAAGTGTAGTAGTACCAAAAACTCCCTTCAGTCCTCTTCTAAATCACCTTACAAGAATTTCTTTAGAGCAGAAGACTGAACTGATAGTTGAAGTCATAGAATTTGAACCAAATACTTACTAAGACATCTCTTCGTATTCTTAAAGTAGGAAAAAAACAGAAGTAAAATGGCTTTACAGTTACTTTTCTCTGTTCATGAGGGAATAAAAGAGTGGATAACTACCCAGCGGAGTAGTTTCAAGAGTCCGAAGCTGGATATGGATATTTAATTAACAGTCTTATTGGAGGAAAAGCAACATTCTCTAGTAGGCTATTGATACAAATAATTTGCAATCATTTCATTTATATGAAGGGAAACTGACCCTTTGTCTTGCTTTAATGTGCACTACCCTAATTGAGAAAGAACATGCAAGGAAAATATCTGGAGAACCTAATGCTATCTTAAAGCCACTCTATATTGACTCACTTCTATGGATCATCTTTTTCAAGATAATATAATCAGCTCCGCTACACACATCTGCTTTATTTCTCTGTATTCTTCACCTTTAAAATGAAAGACTGGGTTTTAGTATAAAACCTACAGTTGGATCAAAATGTCAGTGTAAAGTTGTCAGGTGTGCCATACATGAAAAGTTATTAGCCAAGTGGCTGAACCTAGAGCGAGGTTTATCTTGAAGCGTGAATGGAAGTGCTGAGGAGCACGCTGCGTCTGAAGTCATGGCTCTCAACTTCTGTGCCTCACACTTGGATTTGCATCTCCAAACCACTTCCTGCCCTAAGTTCATCCTCTAAGTACTGCTAACAAGCTCGCTGGTTTTCATTTTGTTCCCAAATGCAACAGAAGGAGATGCCTATCTTTAATATGATAGTCTAGTAAGTAGAATGTTTACTAGAGAAGTGGGGGAAATCCAGGTTCACTCTGCCTGCCTTAGCACGAAAGGATTCAAACCATCTTGCATTTTCATAGTTCAGTTATCGGAGCTCTCCCTAAGCATCAGTTTGGGAAGTGGTAAGAATGCATTTAGCTTTTCTTAAGCTATGGCACTATGTGACTGTCAAATAATAAAACTAGAACATGAGCAAAAGAGAATGAATATTGGTGATGACTACCCAGAGAAGAGTTCTAGTCTTCTGGTCTCTTCTCTAGGGAATGTTTCATGTTTTATAAAGGTAGTCAGCATCAGTACTTAAGGGTGAGATGAGAAATCAGACACTCTGGAAGAAACCTATTTTCATTGAATTTACACATGCTGCTTATATGTATTGTTTCCTTTTTAGTCCCCTTCCTTTGCCACTGTATAAAATGGAGAGGAGAGAGAACCTTTCGACAGGAACAAAGTATTCTTATTATCGCTCCCTTATCTACTGCCTGGTAGTAGAGTCTCCCTCCTGGAATGAGAGTGCAGTAGGTGCTAACCTCTTGTCCCTCAGTCTAAGGACCCTGACCTCTTGCTTCAAAATAACTGCTTGAGCTGGTAGACTTAGGCAAGAAGGAGCCACCCTATCTTTTGCCCTGACTCTGTTTTTAGAACAAAATAGTCCTGGTTGCTGTACTAAAAGCTATCATAATACGTCTTGGGCTTGAACTTGAAAGATAACTTGAACATAGGGACATATAGTTTGTACATTTAAAATAGATTTATTTCATCATGTTGATACATTTTGCCATGTGCTTTTAATAATTTTACAGAAATCATAAGCATTGAGCAGGTAGGTGGCACTTCTGTGATTTGTTCGCTTGAATTCAGACATTAAATCCAACCATGGAAATCATAAAAGTAATCTGCAGGAATAGAATTTTGGTACTGTTTTTCCTAACTATGAAAAAAACGTTATCTGTGGGGTAGTCTCAAGAGATTGTCAGTAACTAGAGAGGAGGTAATGAAAAAAACAACCTTAAAACAGAGCTGAGTGTATAATTTTAAAAGCAGCATGACTGTGTGCAGCTGGCTTGTGGACTCAGACTTAGGATCTCTGAACCAACCCTTTGCAATATAATTTATCATGTTACTGTTCAGCTTTGAATAGTTATTGAATGTAGTGGGCCAGTTCATTACTTAAGATGTTCTTAAGCTACAAACTTCATTTATGTATAGAAATGTATAAGCATGATCAAGATCTCAGCCACATGAAAACTGCAGTTGCAAGAATGTTTTGAGACCTGTTCAAAACAACAACATTTGAATTGAAAAGCAGTGTGTGACTTTCATAGCACTGCAGTGGGAAACAGCTGGGACAGCCTTTTTTTTTTTTTTTCCCTCTACCTCTCCAGTGGGGTAGTTGCCTGGAGCGCTGTAATCCCATCACAGTGAAAATGCAGCTCTCATAACCCAGAGGTTGCTGATAATTATTTCATAGAACCATCTAGGTTGGAAAAGACCTTCAAGATCGAGTCCAGCCATCAACCCTACTCTACGTGTCCACTGCTACCCACGTCCCTAAGCACCATATCTACACGACTTTTTAAACATGGCCAGGGATGGTGATTCAACCACTTTCCTGGGCAGCCTGTTCCAGTGCTTGATAACCCTTTCAGTGAAAAAATTCTTCCTAACATCCAACCTAAACCTCCCCCGGTGCAACTTGAGGCCTCATGATGCTGTGTTACATTGCCTTGGACCCAGAGTAGTGTTCTGCGTTCCTCGCAGTGTTTGCCGAGATGCTTAATGTTGAGCAGCGTAGACAGCATCAAACTTGGATTTAAGAGTTTCTCCAAGTTAGACATTCCAGATGAACCATTGTAATAGCGAGCATGCACATGTTCAAGTGCACATTCTCAGCTGGGTGAAGTTTTGAAGAGCCTGAAGGATTCCCATGATCAGAGCTACTTTCAAACGAGCCAGGAGAAAGATATTCATACACGTGAAGTGAGACTATGCAGTCGTCTTTTTTTGAGCACCGCTTTCAGCAACCTAATAAAATTATACTTATGTAATAACAGGTTAAACACTTGAAAAATAATTTGAGTGGTGTTTAGCAGAGAATTTGTAAGTAATGTGCACCATTTTGAAAGGGTTGATGAGCTGGCATCAACTCTTACAGACATGCCAGCATCTTATGCATAAAACTTGCATAAACATATATTGAACTTTCTCTGTTTCTGATGAAACTTGAAAGGATTTTACTACACCATAGTGTAGAAGTTATAGTGATGATGCTAGAGCAGTACTAAATAACACTCTGAAAAGAACCCAAACTAAGTAGTGCTGTGTGTAGCTAAACTAAGGAAATTTTATTTTCTTTAGGTATTTCTTATAGTTGGGCTCTCAGTGAAGGCCAGATGCACTGTTTTCAAGCTGTTTGCTTGGAAATAGGCTTTAAGAACTTCTTTTTGATGACTTTAATTGAAATTAGCAAACAGGCTTAGGTGTTCTGCAGATTATGGGGAAAGAAGTATAGACAGCCTAGTAACAGAAAAGGCTGAAATCGTTAAAAGTCCGAATTACATTTCAAACAAAAATGTGCTTTGTTCTGCTGGGCACTTCGTTCACTTGATTAATTGTACAGAACGTTAGATATCTTAATGATCATTATAAATTAATAAGGGTGGTAATGGGAGGTCAATCAGAAGACTGTTAAAGCACTGGAGGTAGTGCTCTGTGGCCGCACACAGCTTTTAAGGAGTAAAGCTGATACCTTGTACAGCTGAGAAAGCGCAGAGCCAAATCCCCGTCTCAGCTCTGCCTGAATACACATGCCCTCCCACGGGGCTCTGCTAGGTCTCTTTGTTTTCTTTCCAAGGTTCTTGCAGTCAGGGTGGTTGGATTCTCTTGTATGCCCCAGAAAAGCTCTTAAATAATGTAGCCAGGCTCTTGACAGTTGAAACATCAGCTTCAGCTACAGAAATTGTTACTATCCTGGAGCTGAACTTTTAAATTGCAGTGGGTGTACAGTACCACGTCAGAAGTGCCTGGTAATGAAGAAAGTAGAAAAGAGCAGAACAAGCTGAAGGCCATACTCTTCATGATTAAGTTGAAAGGGAACATAGCTTTCAGATTTGAGACAACGCACAGTTTCTGAATACTTTGCTTCACTTTCTGAAGTGAGGCATGAAATCAGGCATAAATTTTATTTTCCTGGAATGAGATACAGAGTCTGTCCTCTAAGCACTGTTAATATGTTCTGAATGAGTTTAGTTATCAGGAGCTTCGCAGAAGTCAAATTGTGATTCACTCATGAATAGCTGAGAGCAAAAAATGAGTCCTCTGTTTACTCAGATTGGAATAAAATTCTGTTTTACTACTTTTAGTCTCCAAACTTTTGGACACTTGTGATTAAAAATGTACTTCGTGCAGCTAAAAGCTGTATTCTCGGGTAGCAGAGAGTTTGAGGATTTCTTTTTCTTAAGCAGGAGAGAGGAGAAACTAGACATATAGCCTAAATATAACTGAAAGAAAAATCAATAAATTTTGGGTTCTAATTCAAACTATAGGTTAAAAACTGTGGAATGTTGTACTTGAGGGTTTGAGTGTTGGGTTTTGTGTTATATGCAAATGTAGTTTTAGAACTTTATAAAGTATGTGTTGGGATTTTCTTGCGAAGTATTTTCTTGTGAAGTGCTTGTAAAGAAAAATGACCTCCTGATGTCAGTATGAAGATGAATGTAAAGAATGCAAAGATCTTCTGCAATGCTTGTCGCTGGAGGACTTGATCCTGGAGGCTTGTGCTGGGTTGTCTTATAAACAGACACCAATAGCTTGTATTTACTTACATCCCCCAAGGTGGTTGTCCCAAAACCCCAGATTCTCCTACCCAATTTGAATGGTGAATGAAAGCTTTAAAAAGACTTTGTCAGGTGAATACTTGTCAGTTGCTCTTCGTAGCCTCAGTAGAGCATGCCCCAAGGGCAGGAATCAGTAGTATCTCGTGACTTACGGAAGTATGCCCTCTTGTTCTGTCCTGTAGTAGTACTGTAGTCCAGTAGGTACTGCCCTCTGCTACTCCTGCTGCACAGGTTGTGGGCAAAGAAACATCTACGTGCAGCTGGCATGGAGGGAACCTGTAGAAGCTGTCAATGTTTGTCACTTGATGTACTTCTAGTGTTCTACCCTGTTTACATCTATACACATATGCTTGGTCACCCTCCCTTTTCTCTCACGAACTTGTGTGGGGCTTCTGCCCTTACTGCAAGCACAACGAAGGATTAACTTTATTTGTCAGAGGCCAGATCTCTGTGGTTTTAGGTTGGGAGGCTTGGTGAGTAAGCCAGGATCTTTAAGAAGAGTGGGTAATGACTTTGTAATAAAATTCTTAATTTGTATGTTGATAGCTGTGCAATTAAATTATTTTGTTTTAATGGAAATTGAGGCCTTCTTCTAATTGAGAAGTCCTCCTAATTAGCGAGTCCTTGGTTTGCAGGGTCCCATAGGTTCTCTCTATAAATACATCACACGTAGCTGTGTCTGACTGATTCTTCACAGCTATGTTATTTACTTTGCCTTCCAGGTGTCCGAAAATATGGTAAAGATTTTCAAGCTATTGCAGATGTAATTGGCAACAAGACTGTTGGCCAAGTGAAGAACTTCTTTGTAAACTACAGGCGTCGGTTTAACTTAGAGGAGGTATTGCAGGAATGGGAAGCGGAACAAGGAACCCTGGCTTCTAATGGTGATGCTTCTGCTTTAGGGGAGGACACAAAAAATACTTCTAATGTGCCATCAGGAAAGAGCACTGATGAAGAAGATGAGGTGTGTTTTGTGTACCAGAAATAAGTAAGCATGGGTTGAGGAACAGCATTTTATTTAGTGATAAAATGTAAGGTTAACTGGTGTGGAGTGGCAAACCGCATTCTAAAGAATGATGATGAGCTTGCATAGAACTTCAGCCAATGTCGTTAACCAGCTGGGAGCAGGACTGCACCTTTCATAGTGACGATCACGTTACTGTTTTATTGTTAAAATACAGTTCTTGTTCTAGAAGACTCCTCTTGCTTCGTAAATATTTTTAGTTCAGCTGTCTATAAAGTTTTGGTTGGTGCTTTCCTTTCAGTAACTTCTCAGGTTTTGGTTTTTTGTTTGTTTTTTTGGTTTTGTTTTTTTTTTTAAATGCTGTTTCCTGTGTAGTGGACAGTGGCAGCCCAACTGCATCACGTTCTGGCTGGGATGGCTGTTCACACAGTCTTGTCTTTGTCCTTTGTGCAGGCACAAAGCGCTCCAGCCACTCAGTGTTTAGGCCCTTCACCTCCAGCACAGGCATCTGCTCCAGCACCTACCGCTCCCATGGCAACTTTAAATCAGCCGCCCCCGTTACTTCGTCCAGCGCTTCCTGCCGCTCCCGCTCTCCATCGTCAGCCTCCGCCACTTCAACAGCAGGCCCGATTTATTCAGCCAAGGCCGACTCTAAATCAGCCTCCCCCACCACTCATCCGCCCAGCTAATTCCATGCCTCCTCGCCTAAACCCAAGGCCGGTGTTAACCACGGTTAGCGGCCAGCAGCCGCCCTCGCTTATTGGAATTCAGACAGAATCTCAGTCCACTCTGCACTGAAGAAATAAAGCAGGATTATGCTAACTCCTACATCTGAAAAATTGTATCAATGTACTTTTTTTTTTTTTTTTCCCAAATAATGAAGGGGAAGAAAGAGCAAGCCTTCACAGGTATCAGACCAGTTTTACAGAGGAGCAAGCTAATAACTAGAAACAGAACCATGCTTACGTCAATGACCACCTGTATAAAAATATTTTTATGTCAAAGACTTGTACAGCTGAACAATGCCTACAATACAGACCTCCTCTATACGAATAACTGTTGAAGGAAGCTAACTTCGTAAATGAATAAATGTTCAACACACCAAGATTTTGTTTAACTGATTTTTACTGTATTTATTTTATTACAGTTCTTTGTAGTCAAGCATCTAACTACAGGAATGTAGTCTGGCAAATCTAGGAATAGGTGATACTGTAGGAGACTTAAATGTAGCGTTGGGGTTTTTTTTGTGTGTGCGAATTTTATTTTTTTTTTTTACCTTTTAGTGCAAAAAAATAATGGCCTTAGGTTCGGAATTCTAGGCCCTGTTTAGATAACAATAGAAGCATTTCACGCACTTGTAAAATGTAGGTGTTTCTTCTCTTCGTGTTTTTCCCAGAACACTTTTTCTTGTTTAAAAAGGTACCGTCTTATTAAATACTCCTCTGAAAGGGTATTTTGAAGACTCAATGAGCTATTGTACCAAACTTATAAAATCTCACGTGTGTTCTAATCGTAGAAGTTGACTGAAAACGAGAGTCCAATTTCGTGCTGCAATATCTCATGTGGGCTGGGGTGGTGAGAGGCAGCAACTTCCACCACCCAGGGGGATGACAGGAGAGGAACCATATAGCAACAACTATGAATTTAATTTCTTATTCCACTAATTCTTCTAGTTTAAGTACAGTAGAATTTCATTCCTCTGAGAATGGCTGTCTGCAGTTCGTATGTGTTAGATCACTGATATCTTGCCTAAGAGTTCATGGGGGAAGTATAGAGGCTGATGGTGCTAGTAGAATATTGTGGCAGTAGAGTTACCTGTTGCCAGCCCAGTCTTACTGTTCAATTTTGATCTCTGATTTCTGCTATTTCTGGCAGGGTTGATTAGCTGGGTTGAGGCTCTCGTGGGGGTCTTTTGTTTGTTTTGGTTTATCAACTAAATAAAATCTCTATTTAGATATTAATTATTGCTTCCAAATTTCAGGAGATTGAAAGATTTTTCTCTTCACTGCACTCTTGTCTGAATCCTTGATTTACGCCCAGTAGTGTCTTGGGGTGGGTTTATTTTTTGTTGTTGTTGTTTTAAAAACAAACCAATCAAAAAAATGAAACTAGATGCCTCTACCCTCCAAATAAACCAGGCTGGAAATCTGAGTAGCACTGTTTGAAACTGTGTGATGTGAATCAAGCTATTGAAAAATCCTGCATTCTTGACTATGTAATAACATTCATGTTGACTGCCATACTATTTAGAAAGTTATTTTTGCTTATAGCTGAAATGGTGTTTGAAAATCCTTTTAAATCTACCCTGTTATTAACTAGATTTGCCCTTGACTAAAATGAGACTTTATTTGAAGATGGAATGTGCTCTTCCTAGGCTTTTTCATAGATAAGTTGGATGGTCTAACGATCAGTTTAGCAGCTGGCAAAGATCTTTTTTTATGTGCAAAGGGAAATTCTTATAGCATCAGATCCTATTTCGTTTGTAAATCTAGCATTAAAGTTTGATAGCTGTGGCCTGAATTGCAGTTAAGGTGTTGATCTTTATGGTTTAGTTCTTCACTTAAAAATATTTTCAGACCAAACTTGAGAGATTTTTCTTTCCGAACAGCTTCCACTGGTGTGCTGAAGTCTTGTACAAAAAGCCCTTCTTAAAAATTTTCTTTTGCATCAGATGCTTAGCCACTACATGAGCATCAGATGACCTCTCGTCTAAGAAATGCAGCGGTGTAAAACAGGCACCGAGGAATCTGCGGTTGCCGAAACCTGTGTTCTGGGAGTCATAAGCGTCCCCTCACCGGCTACACACATCTGGCTGCTCTTCAGACTTTAAAACCAATACAAACCCCATCTGGTACATTTTGACATCCTAAGTATTTCAGTTTAATCGTTAACAGTGATAAGATACATCTTCAGGATTTCTTTATTTTATTTTCTTCTTATTCTTTTTTTTTAGCATCGAGTCTCCCCGGTGTGTGTATTGTACCTTTGCTGATTTTTGTCTTGTCTCTTGTCGATAGACTTCAGTATGCAGAATGTTGGGTGTCGCGGTACAGTTGGCCACCACCAACTGCTATAAAACTGTTCAGTACATTGTAATTCCGTTTAATCTTGTTTAAATAGTCTCTAACTGGGCAAAGGTGCTGTATTTGAAGGGGGGAGGGAGGGTCAGAGATAGGTAGTATTCCTTAATTTCCATACACTGTAGCACACAGTAGGGAACTCCTAGCGGTTGTAGTACTAAATAAGTATGTACATAGCGAAATGTCTTTATTGTGTGCTTTGCAGAATTATGTGCATACAGTTTGCACGTCCTGTTTTGGGGGGTAGGGTTTGTTCTAAGCAGTGTTTGCCTGGAGAGTGATATGCTTGCTGCTTAATCAAAGGATTAAAGTTTCAAAGAAATCTGTGTCTTCTATTTTTATGTACCTTGTAATGGTCTGAGATGTTAGGGCCCTTATACTGTGATTCTCTTCTAAATTCATTTATATTTTTTTAAGAATTAGAAATAAAATTATACAATGGTGTTGATTTCAGTGGGGAACTTTCTTTTGCCATATCTAGTCTCCTGTTTTGTAATGTAGTAATGAACTCTGACTTCAAGGTTGGCTTAATTTTGTCACTTTAAAAAAAATGTAAAATGTTTGCACACTAAAGTTTGGCAGAGAACGTGTATCCTACATTGTTCAAAGCTAATGTAACTCTACAGCTTTTTGTACAGTTTATTTTAGTTAATAAAGCAAAACGGTACTAAAAAAATGACAGATTTTACAAATGCAAGGCATAACCTGAACAACATGTCTTCTAGGAACAGCACTTGCAAAATATGGATGTACAAGAACTCTCAGATTTAATTGTTGCACTTTAAATCAGAATGGGTATGAAGTCAAGCAGGTATTTCTGCTTTAATAAAACAATCACTAAACGTTGCACATCATAGTAAAGCAGTTTAATTCTTCCTACAGCTGATGGTGAGCAAAAGGAATTCTAGTTGCCTCTGTCTTTAGGTTTTTGTTCATCTTTTTATTGCTGGGATTTTTCTAAGTCATACAGTGTTTATTCTGGAAACTTCACAGGTCATAGAAAACAGAACACAAACCAGGAGCTTATATATGCAGGAGTTTGTGCATGAACTAGAGCAGAATTGCAGAGCTCAAGATGAAGGCTACTAAAACTGTTGTCCCTCTTGCCCAGGAACAGACTGAAGTTAGGGCTGATGCTAGGCAGAAATGCAATTGTCGGGCAAGAGCAAAGCCAGGGCGAAGACAACCGGCTTGAAATTATTTGCTTAGAAGTGCATTTCAAAATGCAAAAAAAAAACAGTCATAGAGGAACTAGCAGTTGTCACAACTCCAGCGCAAAATGGTGCACTGTAAGCTGTGCTGAACACAACTTGGTAGTTTTAATAAATGTGGTGAACCTCCAGCTTTTCCTGAGGTTGAAATAGCTAAACCTCAGAGTCTGCCCTTCTCCGAGCAAGTTAAAAGCAAGCACCGTCCTGATAAACATCTGCTCTAAGATCACAGGAAGTTGTGTGAGGTAGAAAAGGCAAACACAAACACTTTTAACACCACTTACAGTCTGTTACTGCTAATTAAGCACTGAAAAGCTATAGTCAGGTAGGGAGGAGGGACAAAAAATATACAGGCAACAGTATCGGGACTATAATAAGCAACTGGTCCATTTTTATTAACACATCCTTAAAATTGATACTGAAGTAAAAGTTTAGAAAAAAAAATGCTTCATTTTCAGCACCTGTGAAGGCTGCTACTTTGCAGTTGTGTTGGTTATTTTTTAATCCTAAAGCTGTTTTTTTCAGTGTAGTTTTGTACGCTGAAATAATTCTAGCAGCCAAATAAACCCTCGTTGCTGCTACTGACTTGGAAATTTTCCCTTGGATTGGTACAACAGGAACCCCTGAGAGCTGGGGACTGTGACCTCTACTGCTGCTCCAGGGGTATGACTTCATCTTAATGCAAACCAGGCCTCCTGTTAAACTCACCGAGTTGTGATTTTCAGAGTAACATCTGCACCCTGGTATTTGATGAGCCTTTTGACAGATTATTGTCACCACAAAGCTCCCTTCTGGGAAATTACAACGTTCTGCAGCAGCAGGATCGCGGGTGCAGCGAACTTCCATTTTGGGAACTCAATCCCATCTCCAAAGAAACTATTCATCTATATTTAGAACTATTTACTTACAGAAATACAACGCCTGTTGTTCTGACAGATGCTTCTGTAAACTTCCTGGACAAGCAGTCCCCAGACTAATCAGGGTATTAGTCTGGGGGGTGTTTTAAAAGCTCTGTGTTGTACTCATGGCTTCTATACCTTTGCTGGACTCCCAGAATCAGCACAGTATGGATCGACACCCACGGGAGTGGCAAACCTGAGTCATTTTAGCAAAAGAAGAATCTTTCTGAATATTTCTAAATCTGATTTATCATTTCTGAAGCTCATCTCAAGACAATGCAGATAACAGAGCCCAATTATTTTTTTCCGATTGTATCGTTTTCGTCAGCCTTAGTGCTTTCGTACGTGTGCTAGGATGGTATTTTCCTTAGAGACTGGTTTTCCTAGAAATGGTTTAATGTGAAAGAACTGTGTGCAGCAGTAGGTGGTGGGTAGCGAGGGGCAGAAGAGCCGCATCTGTTCTGTTGGCTGGAGGGTCTGCGTTTGTAAAGAATCCTTTGGTGTGACTTCAGTAATTAGCGAATAATCCTGGCGTGCTAACGTCTGTGTTCTTTGCATATTTATTGTTTTGCTGTTTCAGTGAATAATAAAAAAAGTAACTGTATTCCGGGCAGGCAGCGATGCGAGTGGAGCGTGTGGCCCAAAGGAAGAATGGATGAAATCCGCTGATCCTGACCAGCACAGCGGTGCTCCTCGCCATGGACTCTCGTTAGCCCGTCCTGGAAAATTAATTTCATGGCCTGCGGAGGGCTTTCCTCCTGGCTTTCTCAAACCTTCCAGCGCGTTTGGGAGGCTGCAGAGCCCAGTGGTGAACTCGGAGTAGGCGGCGGTGAGGAGCGGCTGCCACGGACCCTCCCTAAACCACCGGGACCTGGAGCGAGCGCCTTGGACTAAAGCGGAGCGCCGTTGACGCTCCTGAGGCCGCAGGCGGATCGCCGCTGGTTCCTTTCTAACCCGAGAACACCGACGGCGCCCGNTGCGGCTGCACGGGGCGGGCGGGCGGTGCTGGCCGGGGTGGGTGGCGTTGGTGGGTTGGCAGGAGGCCGCAGGCGGTGGGCGACACCCGCTCTGGAAGCTCTTTCTGCCCCCTCAATTCTGGGACTACGCGGCGTTTCTCTTTTTGGGGCGCGTTTTCGCTTTAAAAGTAGGCCCGTGTAGAAAACCTGAACTTGGTGCCTCCGGGAGTCCTGCGCTGGTGTGGAGGGAGCCCCTCTCCCGTGGTGTTGGAGGTTTCCTCCGCTTTGTGCGGGCTGGCAGAGGGAGCTCCTCTCTTCTCTCACGCACGGATGCACCAACACCGCCTTCCCCCGGCGATACCGTTGGGAAACGGAGGCCTAGTGCACGCCTCAGAGGCTGGCAGGGCTGAGATTTTGGAGGCTGAGATGGAAACGAAGCAGGGACCGCTCAGATGGATGCTTATGCACTGCCTCTGATCTTTCTAAATTGAAGGGAACTGGAACAAGTATCCCGCTGGTGTCAATTGAATTCAGCTGGAGGGAGGGAATTTCCCCTCTGCGTCCGTGCAGGGAGACCCTGCCAGTCCTCTGGTTTTCCCTGATTAACACCACTCTGGGAGCGTACTGAGGCAGTAGGCTTTGACCAGATACTTCCAACACTCTTAAGGTTTAGAAGAAAAAACGGAGAGCTGCTGTTGTTGCACTTCTTGAATTGCGTTGCCTGTTGTGAGCTTGGCTGTGCCCTCCCGGTGCCAGCCAACAACAACTTTCCTCATAACTTCCGTTTTATAAATATGGGATGGCTGAAGGGGGTGCGACGATGTGCTAAATATAGCTGTATTCAGGTCAGGCACGTCTCCAGACTGGCAGCAGTAACACGGTCATGTTTTTAAACCACCCCAGCTCATTCTACATAGAGCACGCAGACTTAACAACGGAAGTAAAATTGAAATGCTCCCATGCAGGAGTACCAGGCTGGCTGGGCTTGCACTTCGTCTCAGTTTGTCCCAGGACTGTGTTGCACTGTTGCTTTTGATCTTAGCGTGAGCCGTCCGTGGTGGTCGTGTGTTGCACTCAGCCTAAAAACACCCAGAGTAACTTCCTTTGATGTTAGTTTTGTTTTTTGTTTTTTTTTTTATTTCTGTGATGTGGAGAAGTGAGGACCCTGGTATACCAGCACCTGTGTGAGCAGAGGGCAAAACTGCAGCCCTAGGCTGAAGAGGATTTATAGTTCAGGTCAGGAGGGAGGGATGTGCCTGCATGCAAGAGGAATAGGAGACAGTGTGACCCTCCGGACCAGTGTGATAGTCAGAAGCCAGTTGTTCCTGGCTGCTTGGCAAAGGAAATTTTACAGAAGAGATTTGAAGTAGAATAGCTGGCTAATACCACTTAAAAAACTCTGCCCTCCCAGTATGCACATGCTCAAATATATAACAAGGCAGGGGAGCCTGGTGTCATCATTTGGCCATTTAAAAGCTAGCCCTTTTAAATTGCTGGAGGGGATGCAGGGGCAAGTGGAAGGAGAACCGAGCAGGCTTTAAAAGTCTAGAGGTTCTGGTGCAGTTGGGAAGTGGAGGGATGGACAGAGAGGTTATGTAGTTATAGCTGTAAATAAATAAAAGATTGCATTCCAAGATAAACAAGTGTTTGGAAAACCAGAGGATGATGATGATGGCTAAGCGTTTTACTTGTCTAAGCAGACAAGAAATACTCTATCATATAGAGAGATGAAGCCAGAGAAGTTGGTGAAACATTGTGAAGATGCATTGCTCAAGCCCGAGAGCAAGAGGAAGGTTATAGTCCTAAGTGGAATCAGGCTGGCTGTGTCAGGTTCGGACACGGAGTGGCTGTGTAGGAAAAGACCTATTGGGGAAGGATGGGGGCTACCTCCGGGCAGGTGGTCATCCACAGCCCAGATACTGGAGGAGAGGCCGAGAGTTCACCCTATGCAGCAGGTGGTCTGTGACAATAAGGCACATCTGAGTAGCTGACAGAAAACTTTGGCTGAAGATGAAGCATCTTTGGTAAGATGCTGAAGGTAAGATTCAGAGTAATACCAAAAAGGAAGAAAGAAAGGCTTGTGGTGCTCACAGCAATGGCAAAGGGCATGGCAGTAATTGTGGAGTTTGGAGAGGATGAGGAATGACATCCAGGAGGGGACAAGGTTTTAAAGCTAGAAAGCTGCCGGTGGTGGTTTGGACAAGAGGAATTTTTAAATGAGTGCAAAGAGCAGAAACCAGACAGCTCGTTATTTCACCCCACAGGCTTCCTAATCAGTCTCCCAAAGACAGAAGCGTAGTTTTTATGCAGGTGTCAAAGCCACGGGCCAGGTCAGGTGCTCTTGCGTTCTGTGCCTTGTATTTGGCGCTCTTTGCCAAATCTCTTCAGTGGGCAGCTGCGGACTTGTAGGGTGCTTGATGTCCTGGGCTTTATTTGTGTCACATTTTTAAGCTGATCTCTGTCTTTTTCAATTCTTTGTCTGACCCTTCGATTTTACACAAATAGATGTTACTTATCATCAATAAGTAGCTGACTGTGGGGAGGTGTTCCTCTCTCTGGCTCTCCGGGGAATCCGTATAAGTTGTAACTTTTCATGGGCTCCTGATCTCGAGACAGTTGGTGGTGGCTGCAGTGATACAGGTGGCTTCCTCCATCTCACAGACGTGCTGTTCTCAGCAGTGGTTAGCAGCACGCCCACCCGAGGATGCTGATATGGCTGTGGTCTGGGCCCTGAGCTGCTGTGGAGAATTTGGAACCGCTTCTTTTGCTTTCTGCTCTTTCCCTGCCCAATTTGTTGGTGAGTGACTGTGAGGAGTTAATATTCACACCGCTAGTCATCAGTCCTTTATCTGTACCACTTTGGGCTGCAGTGGGGAGTTATTCCACCCTCTTCCCTCAGCCCAGGAAAGAAGCTAACCTCTACCCTGGTGCGTGGCTGGGCTCAGGAAGGTGAGGAAGTCTGAGTCATGCATATTGTTAATAAAAATGTTGCAAAATTTTCCGTAGTCTACCCAACTCATTATTACCACAAATCAACAAATGCATGAGAAACTGTATGTGCCCTAAACCATGGTGGTTTTGATATGGGACTGCCCAGAGTACTCTCTAATTAAGGAGATTTGTCTCTGTGGGGAGCCCTGATAAAGCAAGTTTTTGTACGTAATATACTGATATTCATATACAGGGATTCTCTAAGGGTAAGTATGCTGCTGCATGCTTATTTTGCAGAAGATGATATTGAAATGTAAAATTTATTTTTAATTATTATTACGCAAAGTCACCTAGTGACTGAGCAAACCTCAAGGAGAGGAACAAGCTGCAAAGCTATTTCTCCCCACGTAGTCACTATGAGACACGCAATGATCCGACCTGTGCTAAATCGTGTGGTTTTCAATCTCATCTGCGACATCCATGCACTGCTGGACACTGTCCATAAAGAAAAAAACCACCTGTCCGTTTGCCTGTCTCACTATTAGCAAAATTAAACGTTGTGTCATGGCAGTTTTTTACTGAGGAGTTATGAATGTGGACCTCAGTGATACCCGAGATGCACCTTGAGGTCGCTAAAACCAGCGATGTTGTTCGCTGCTGGGAGCAATAAAGCTAAAACTGGCGCCAACAGCAAGAGGGCAGTTGGATGCTGCCCACGACGTGTTTAGCATCCTTCTTACACGGTATCTCGCCTGATGCCAAAAGGGGTGGTTTTGCCTTTTACTGCTCGCAGCAGGTCCCCATGCGTTGCTCGCGGCGCTCATCCAGGCCGGTGGCAGTGGCAGGGTTTGCTGTGCAGCTGCCCTTCTGCCTGGCTGTGGCAGCGGGAACGGATGGGCAGCAGCACAGCTTTCATCCGCAGATTGCATGTAGAGAAGGGGCCATGTGAAACCGCCGCTCCCAGGTCGTACCTCCATAAATCTTCAGCCTGTCCTGTTGGATCTCGTGGGACAGTCTTAAGAAGACATCCTTTCCCCTGGTTTTGTAGGAAAAGAAAATGATGACAGTCTTTGCTGTCCGTGCTTTTCCAGCAGCGAGTTCATGGGGTCTCCGATAGCATTTGGGTTTTGACATTAGCAGTTACATTTTCAGTGAGGATCGTGACTAGAAAAATGTGTGTCCGTATGTTGTCCAGTGCATGTCTGCATTAGAGCAAAATTCACTGAACTCGGGAACTCCTGAGACCACAGCAGGGTGAAGGAATCATTTACCCCTGGAACAAGGGAGCATGCCAGAAGAAGGGGGATGGCCAGCCTTAGCAAAATCGGAGTTCATCCTATTAATTGGATGAATAACCATTGAGTTGTTTCATAGGTTTCTGTATGCACACTGATTAAATTCTTCATTAAGGCTAAGTCAAAGGATTGGGGCCGTGGAAAATTGAAACCAAGACTCTCTTATGCCTTGAGTACGTATTCGTGGCCAAACTGAGTGAATGGTCAAAGCAACTGAAGTCCTGGATAGCCTGTCCCCATGGGACAGGGAAGGAAACGTGAACTTAAAAGCCCCAAAGACCTAGCACTGCAAAATGTGTAATGGCCTACACAATTTGTTAGGAAAAGTGAGGACTTCACTTTAACTCAAATACACTAATAGAAAAATAATTAAAACCCCTTTATCTTCATCCTTTATTGTTACCTCTTTTGAGTAACTTTTGTGTCTTCATGTTGTTGTGTTTCTCTTTACTTCCCGTCATTCTGTTTCCTAAATGCTGTTGCTCTCTGCCTTTTCTCCCACCTTCAACCCCTTGAGCCTGCTTGAAACTTGGTCAGGGTTTGAAGACTGCAGTTGGCTCTGGAGGAGATCGAGGGCTGCCCATGAACAATAACACTGGCTTATTGCTCTCTACTCATCTACAGAGTGAAATTGTTTAAAATTAAGATCCTGCTCCTACTCAACTTCTCCATTTGGGGTTTTCCCCAAAGCTTCCCAGAAGCAGATGGTGCTTCCTGGAGCTGTGCTCGCAGAGCGCTGCGCTTTCTGCAGCGCTGCGTCCTCCTGATGAAACCAGCTGGATCCATCCTTCCTCCAGAGCTGCCAAGTTCAAGGAAAGCCCACGTACGAGCTGTTTTGCTGTTCGGATGTCAACCTGTGCAGAGGTTGTGTACAGTCAACAGCTCGACTAGGAGGCACCCTGAGGATATAAATTCATGGCAGGGATGAAAGAATATCTTCTCATTTAAAAAGCTTGACTGTAGAAGTCAGCTTAGCTGCATCTAGAAATACAACTTGGAGCAATGTAATTGATCCCATAAAAAAGCAGCACGCCTTCAAATTGATGCCTTTTCCTTCGCCACTTCAGTGATGACTTGTCTGTTCCAGAGCTTCAGGGAAGGTTCAGGAAAACATGCAGCAGGTTGAGATGCCTCCTGGGAGGAGAGATGGAAACCGAAATAGGTTAGAAATCCTCTGGGAGCAAGCTTAGTTAAAGGGACAAAGGTGAAGAGGGTAGGTGTTGCACTTACTACACGACAGAATAGAAACTTTCTTTGGAAAACTAGTATTTTAGAGAAGAGGAGACTTAAAATTACTGCTTTTATAGAAAACAAGATACCTTACTTGAGGGGGGAAAAAAATTAAAATATATATATATATACTAGAAAGCCAAGTGAGGAGACAGAGGAGAATAAGGAAAGAGTGGAGTTAGAGATGGAGCCTGTGGCACTGCCAAGAGGGCAGCACGTTTTGGTCTGGGGAAAGAAGCCTGCACGGAGTCAGCAGAGATGAAGGCTGCCAGGAATCCTGTCTGTGCAATTAAGTTCAGGCTACAAAATCGTTAGGGTTTATGGCCACTGACATTATCTAAACATTTGTTTTCTTAAAATGGATTTTATCACAGTTGGAGAGTTCTGTTTTAAACACATAATGATGCCCTTGCAGCCTGTAGCATGAGTTGATGTAGCGGCTCTGTGACTGAGCCGGTGCCGTTTCCTCCGTGAGCCGTCCCTTCTCTTCCTGCAACTAACGGGTCCGCTTAGGCTCGCCAGGGCTACCGTGGAGAGATTCACGGGGTTGGACCTGGGTTTTCCTTAGGTCCTTATGTGTTTCCTGCTGCCCACGTATTTTTTTATTGGGTCGCATCACGCACCACTCTTGTGAAAGGTGAAAATTCCTCTCTATCTCGGACATAAACTGAGAAAAGTTCTGGATAACCTTGTGTTGCTCCAAATGGTAAAATCTGCAGTCCCTACATCACCGTGGGAAAGGAAAATACTTTCCAATGGCTTGCCTTTTGTCCTAACACTTTTCAAACGTTTTTAGACGTGATCTTTTCAAAGCTATGTTGGGGGATTTCCACTCCCTTGCTTTTTTAAAATGCTCCTACTGTTGTTTTAACCACAAGGCTTACGCTGGCGTGCACTCTCTCTCTCTCTCTCTCATTTTCTCCCCATTGAGGACCAGCTACAATTTTCAGGTACGGCTTTACCAAAACGTGTCTTGTTAATGCTGGCAGGAGCCTAATGTTGCTTGAATTACTTCTTATATCTGAAGGGCTCTTCAGGGGTGAGCTGTGGCACACGGGGATGTGAGTGGTGCAGGGCTGTGTTGGGGGAAGGCTGCAGACCCCAAAACATCTCAGGGACTGAGTTCACCTCCTGAACTGCCAAAGTGCTGTTGGGGTGAGTGGTGGTGCCTTCTTGCTGAAATTTCTGCTGGTGCTCAGGAAAGTGGTAAAACATCCATGTACTGCTACAAAAGTGATGGGAACAAAGTTATTTTTCCAGCTGTGAATGAGGTTATTTTAATGCAAAAGTTTTCCATATTACTGTAGCAATACTGTGTTGATTAGACTTGAAGAGCTTTCTTGATAGTACAAAATTAATTAATTAATGATTAAGAGATCCAGGGAAAAGAGCAGATGTAGCAAATAAGCAAGCTGGCTGTAAAATCAAAGCTACTTCAGCACCAGATACACTTTGTTAGTTTTAAGAGTACATTTTGTAATTAATTTTTTTTTAATGCTATCTGTATTATAATCCATGCCTTAAAAAGTCTATAAAGCCTGGTCTTACGGGGATTTATTGCAATACTTGACTGTAACTTTATGCAAAGGAAACCCTACCATCTTACTCTGCTTAGTGAAAATTTGCCTATGGAGATTAGCAAATTAATGCTTGCTTAGTAAGACTTCACTGGTGCTTTGAGAATAAGGTATTACTGGAATTTGAATTGGATAATATTGCCTATATACAAAAGAAGACGAATTTATTCTGCTGCCCTCTGCAGCAACATCCCCTGTGAGGCCACGGGCACATATCCAATTGGAAATGATTGTTGTTAGAAATAGTCTCTCCTAGGTACCAGCTGGTCACTGCACCAGGTTTTTAAGCAATTGGGACAACAGCAGGACAGCTTCTGAGGCTGACTTGCTGCCAGGGGAAGAGCGAACGAGCCCTGAGTGTCCATGGTGGGTCCGTGTTGGTGCCCTAGGGGATCCTTTACCCCATGGCCTCTGGGCTGGGAGGCCACAGATGCTGCTGCTGGGCTCCTTCTGCCCCACGGGGACTCTGCAAGTGCGTGATGTTGTAACTCCTCCTGGGTTGGAAGGAACAAGGATGATCCCTCAGTGATGTCAGATGTCACCATCTGCTCTTTTCATATGACTCCATATAATCTGATGTATCTTAAATATATATTTCAAAGTGTATCGATATTTCTAGTCACTCATTAGCAGACTGTTACCTTTTCTGCTCCGCATGTTAAGAGTTGGGGCATGTGTTTCTTGTCTCTAAAATGCAGTGCGTTTGTGGAGGACCTTATATTAGTAGTAAATCATATAACTTTGTTATTTTAATTCAAAAATACCAGAGGCAGCTAATCTATCTAGTTTATAAGACAGCTTAGAGAGGGTCCTTTTAATGCAAGGTATATTACCCGCTATCAAGTTTCTGATCAGTGAAGTGAATTGATCTTAGACCTCTGAATTTGACAAAACTTTCCCCGTCATGACTAAGACAGACTTCCAGTTCTGATGTACCATAAAAGGTAGATAATTTTCAGAGGAAGGGACAGGGCATCTTCTAAGACTTCTCCCTCCCAAGTGCCTTAGAACAAAGCAATAGTGCTGAACTAGAGCTAGGTGGACAGGAACACAGGCGTATAACTTTTTTTCTATGCCCTGTTGTACGTGTTTCATGGAAGCATGTTAAGGAAGGAAGTGATCACAGTGTTTTTTACTGAGCAATACCCCAGTCCTGGAGGGTAGCAGAGCGTGACCCTCGCCTTACACAGTGAACCTGGCAGAAGCTGCGCTCTCAGCCCCTATTTGCTGGGCAGCAGGACCAAGGATCCTGGCTTCTTGTCCATGCGTGATGACCAAATCTGTGATAGCAACTGAAGTAGTTGCCCTTCTCAGTCTGAAAGATGTGGTGGTGCTCAGTGCCCGTGCCTCGAGTCTGCCATCCTGGAGGATTTGGTGCTGCAGCCTGCTGTAGTGATGCAACCATAGCTCGTGGAGTAGTCTGCTGAGCTTTCCAGGGGTTTGGCTTTGCATGAGAGAACAAAGGAAAAACATGTTCTTTTTAAAAAAAGCAACCACATTATAGGGATGGTTTTCTCTGTGTGCTGTAAGTATGGTTTTGTGGCTCAAAAAAGTTAATTTACCCGTAATAGTTCAATGTGACGTTGGTGCTGCTCACTGCTTCTCTTCATTCCGAGTGATGATGTTGTAGATCGGCAGCAGCACTGCCAGATGGGAACTGTTTGAGCATGGCTTGAAAAATGTTAATATAATTTCATATTACACTGTCATGTCCAAGCTGATTTTTTTCCCTTTATTACTATGTACTGCTCATGTCTTGCTCAGTTTATGAACAGTAAGATAAATTAATTGTGGAGAACGTTAATGGAAAATGTTTGGTGTGGTGGTAGTTAAAAGAGGATAGCCCACATTTAAGAAAGTTTATTTTTTTTAAATGAAAATTCTCCCCTTGGGTTATTTCCAGTGAGGTTAAAGCATCTGCTTACACCACTGTTACATAAAGAGTTGTTCCAGAAGCGTTTTGCCTTCGGTGCTGTTGGTGCAGGCAGGGTGGAGATGCTGAGATGGTAGGAAGGTGCAGCTGGGAGCTCTTTGTACTGGGCTGCCATTGAGCTCCCACTCTTTGGTAGCTGTTTATAGGACTCAAGCCTAGCTTCTGGTGATTCATACTACTTCTCTGTGTGCGGTCAGAATTAATGCTGTTTATTGCAGTATCTAGAAATCCACTGTTTTTACATAGAGGTTTCCAGTGTCCAGAGATATTTCGTGCGTGCACGTGCTTTCGCAGTGGAGTTGCACTGAAAATCCGTTTGCCGCGTTTATTCTGCGTCTGCCACAAGAGCATCGTTGCGCAGCACGAGCCCGTCGCTCTCGGGTGTTTTAAAACAGCATTACGGTTCACACACACGCTGAAAAATCAGAGTGTATGCAAAGAGAGGACACCTTCCCACTGCTCTTAGCTGTGAACAGGCAGAAGTGAAAGCGTCTGGTGTCTCCAAGGCTGGTCAGGAACTAGCGTAAGCAGGAAGTTGATTCAGTTAACCATTGGCATCCTCTCTCTGTCACAAAAAAAGCACTCCCTTTGGCTTCAGTTCAGAGAGCACGAGCACAGGCGCTGGTAGCCAGAAGTGGAAGAAGAGCTTCTGCAATCTGCCCTGAGTCACCGGTGGGCACCGGGATGGGAATTACACACCGCTTGGTTTGGATCGCATCCCGCCAAGCGCTGGCTGGCGGTAGGTCTGGCACAGGGCTGCTGTTCCTCAGCTCCTCTGAGCTCATCTCCCCGGCTGATTCATGTGGGCACCTCTCCAGCTTGGGTGAAATGTCACCATCCAGGGGCCCTCTCCTGGGGCAGGCGATTTCCTCTAGCAAAACAGGTGCAAACCCTGCAGCAAACCTTCTGCAAGGCTGGCAGCAGTGGCAAACGTCCCTGGCCTTCGGGGCACCCAGAAGTTTCCGTTCTGCTCTGTGAGCAGACAGGCTTGCCTTTCACCTGAAGTGCTCTTTCCTGTGCCCTGAGGTGCCCTCAACTGTGCAACACGCTCCTGAGCGAGGCTGAGGTGGAGGAGGAGCTTTCGTGGAGGTGCCAAGAGTCTCCATTTTTAGGAACGGGATCTGGGTTGTGTGCGTCATAAAGTCATTTCAGGAGATAAAGGCTCTCATTTCAGCAAGAGAGTTGGAAGGCGTTGTACCACAGCAGACTGCTCCTTGCAGAAAGAGATGGGAATGAATGTGGTTGATTTACTGAGCAGTGAGAGCTCTGAAGGAGTTTCTGGATGGGATTTTGGGCTGACGACTGTATTTCTTCTTACTGCATCTTGTAATTTTGTTGCCTAACATCTGTAATGTTGTTCACCCCAGCTGGAAGCACTGCTGGAGTCGAGTTAGACCCTTAAAGGCAAACACGGACTTGTAATTTTTTTTCTTTTATGTGTGTTTTTACACAGTATGGCATTAACTTGCTAAACCATACCATCAGATGAGGTAAGTCCTGGAGTGTAACAGGACTCAGGAAGGTGAATGCCATGTAAATGGGAGAGAGCACTAATAAGAGAGAGGAAGGAAACGTGCGTCGGAGTTCTTACCGACCAACAACAGAATGAATTCGTAGGAAATCCATCCTGTAGGTAGTCTGTGCTGTGGAAGTTAACGGTGACAGCTCTCCATCTGCCTTTGAAGCAGCAGGTGCACTCTGCTCCTGGCATCTGCTACCCAGGCAGCCCAGGCACGAGGCTGGTAATCCCTCAGGCTGCATTTTGGTGTCTCGGGTTGATGTGAGGAAAATAGAATTGCTCCCTGTTGAGCATCAGAGATCCGGGAACCCCTTTTTCAGAGGAGAAGAGGAGAGCTGTTTAAAAATGAAAGGAGTAACATGGACAGAAGCAGAAGGCTATTCATTTGGAGGGACCAAACAGGGTAATTTGCAAACTGCCATTGGAATAATAAGTCTTTATGCCTGGAATATGATTAGGGCTCACGTTCCTGTGGGTTCCCGATGTTAGATGATCACTTGTGCTGGAGTAAGTATGACATCCAGCCTGGTGGAGGGCAGGGAGACTCTCACAAGCTGGGCAGCTAAATACTGTGTACAACCACGAACAAGGGTGCTGAGTTACAGGAGCACATAAACGTTTGCTGGTTAAGTGTTTTGGCTTGTTTTTGAATCAGGTACTTTATCTATCCACAGGATTTCCTCGCCTAGTACAGGGTATTAAAGTAGAAAGGAAAATGGGCGTTGCTTTCTGAAGCCTAAGGTGGTCGCAGTGTTTGAGCTGCGCATAGCGCAATACTAATCGCTGCTGTCGTGGGCCAGGAATCCCTTGCAGCAGGGAGGTAGGGCAGTCTGTCAGTACTTGGCATACTGTTTTGTGCCACCTGTAAGGTTATTGATGGTGGTGTGTTGGCCCTGCTTCCCTACAAAAGCAGCAGATACCCTCGGTGACCTTATAAGAGCTGAGTCAGAGCACTTGAAGAGGTGCCGATGCCAGTAAGAGTGACTCAAGTGACTGACAGGGTGGGTGATGCCCACAGAGGAGAAATACCGTCCCACAGCACAGCTATACAATCGAGCACTTCCCTCCTGGAACAACCTGGCAGCTCGGCTGTGCTGTGCTTTTGTACACATCCTATAAGGAAAAAATGTCTTCTGAATGCGAAGCCACAAGAAATGAAAACCAGAGTGGCTCGAAGTCTTGAGCTACTTGCAAAAGAATTTGCTGCAAGATTGAGGGACCTGTGGCAGATCTCAAGGTTTGTGACTTAGGACTGGAAACAAGTGTTGCTGGTTTTGCCTTTTAGAAAATTATCATTGCGTTCCTGTGCTGTTTATGACCTTTGGTACGTTGAGATTTCAATCTGATTGCAATCTTGCTTTACTTTCTTTTATTTTTTTTTCCCCACCACTTCTTTCAGGCAGAATTAATATAGCCAAGAACTTGCACATAATTAAGCAAAACTTTGGAAAAAAACAGGATTAGAGTTTACTGCTATAAATGAGTGATCAATGGGAAAAAGACAGATGTCAAGTTAAGAGGCTTTGACTCCTATAACACCTAAACTGAAGGTAAAATGCCCTTGCTGCCTGTTTTTTTTGTATGCTACTTGCTGTCTCCTGTTTGAACCAGTGCAATGAACTTGTGAAGCTGTGTGGGTGGGCTCTATGTTAAGTGTAGGCTTTCCTGGCAGACATTAGGGCCAAGACTTGGCCTCTGCTTTCCACAGCTGTGTCTGTGACTCTTGAAATTTTTCTGAAACTAAGAGCTGCTGCCAGGAAATTAAAAAAAAACCAACCCATACAAATCTCTATTCTGTGGAATAACTTTCAGATGTGAAAGTCTTTTTCCGAAGAAGTGTGCTTTGATATTTGTCATGTGGCACTTCAGGACATGGTTTAGTGGTCATGATAATGTTTAGTAGACAATTGGACTTGATGATCCTGAAGGTTGTTTCCAACCTTAATGATTCTACGATTCTATGTAGCCATTGTTTTATGGTTCTCTGAGTGTTTTGTTGTTCCTCCATAGTCGATGCTGCATTTCCCTCTGAAATCTGTCACACCCTGCTGCAGATGACAACCCTCCCAGGAGCAGCAGCCTACTGCAAGCGGTAGCTGAGGTGGTGTGACTGCTGATGAATATTTGAAGGGATTCTCCCCGTGTCTGGTTCCCAGCGCAGCTCTCATGGCCTGTGACGAACCTGCTGCTCTCTCGGGCATCTTCACGCGCCAGAACTCTGCCAGTGCTGTCTCTCTGGACTTCGAGCCCGACACCGACTACAAGTTTGTTGAAACCTTAGAAGACCGGTACAAGTGTGCCTACTGCCACCTCGTCCTTCGCAACCCCCACCAGACGGGATGCGGGCACCGATTTTGCCAGCAGTGCATTCTTTCTTTGAGGTCAGTACAAACTCCTCCTGCATCTGCAAGCTCTCTGTCCTCCCCTTCCTAAAAAAACGTCAACTCCTTCTATAAATCAGCAGTGAGTGCCTTAGTAATAGTACTGATCCGGTAAAACGCTGAAGGAGTCAAGGGAAAGACTCTGTTGAACTCAGTGACTATGCTCAGTGTTCTAAATGTGTCTTTGAAGACCTTCCCGGGGCTGGCGAGGAAGACTTGGGTAACTGCAGAGAAGTCAGCGTAAAGAATTGTTGATGTCAGCTTAAACACTACTGCGTGAGATGCTGGGTTTGATCTGTCTGTCTGGCATTGTGCTGTTCAGATGAATTTGTTGCACGAACGTCTCGCACTATCGGCACTGATGGTTAGATTAAGCTGTTTCCATTTGCTTCTGTGTAGTTTCTTTGATTTTAGTGGAATTATAAAACTGATGTTAGTATTACTCAATACTACAGTCAGATCAGAAGGCTGCTGGCATCCCATCTGCTTGAGATTTACCTGCAGATACAAATGAGTTTACCCTGCAGACCTGTCTGGGAATACGTTATGTACTGTTTGGTGTACCCCGGGGCAGGATTTGGCCCAGGAAGGCTGCAGAGGAGCCTGTTTATGTGGATGAATGTCACCATTTACCTTTTATGAATTTGTGATGCCTCATGTTTGCTAATTTCTCTCTCGGAGTTGCCTCCTTTTTGCACTGCCTCAAGAAGTGTTTTCCTGTCACTTCTTGTAGGGCTTCTGGAAGCCCTTTAAGACAGGAGGCATTAGATCTGCTTTTACCGGTGTAGCAAGGAGCGCTCTGCTTGTGCTAGGCAAGGGCTGGGTCTGATGCGCACAATGGGATTTTTTTTTTCCAGATATGACATGTGTGAGCAGCAGATGGCCAGAGGGACAAAGTCCTCTTAATTAAAAACTATCTTATTAACACTTGTAGGACAAACTCTGATTTCTGTTACATATTCATTGTTGCAGCTTAATGCCCTCTTAGAGCTGTGGGCAGAAATTGGCAGGATAGTTCCCAGATGAAAGTGGTTTTGAAGTACTTCTTTTTGGTTTTTTATGGTATCTAGTACTGACCTGCCAAGGTCAGATTCTAGCATAGCCCAGTTTCATAGAATAAATATTTTTTTCTGTGGGTTAACATGAGTTTTCTTGTGATCTAGAGAGCTGAATGCAGTACCCACCTGTCCTGTTGACAAAGAAACAATAAAAATGCACGAGGTAAGTGGCTGTAGTTTTGCTTCAGCAGTCAACATCTGCTTGGAAAAAGCAATACAGCTAAGAACAAGGTGGCTTGTAACGTGTTAGTCCTCAGAGGCAGAGCTGTTGTTGTCTCCAAAATGATGCTAAGGGAAGGAGTGTATTCAGTGATGCTCTCCCAGAAAGGAAGTATGAGGGTGTAGTTAAAGCTTTATTTTATACGTCACATTCTGAAGTTAATTCATGTTAGTCCTCTGTATTTCCAGTAGTGTTGTCAAAGTTTCACCAAGTTTCAAATCTTCTCTAGTCTTCAGATGGGTTTTTTTTAGGAGAGAGTTTATTGATTTATATTTTAATGCCCTGTCTTTCTGTGGGATCTTTTTTATTTGAGTGTCTTTGGTTTGACTTGGTTATGATTTACTGCCTTAACTATTTCTATTATATATCATTAAGCCTGCAGACTTAATTTGCTCCTTGGTAACTTTTTAGAGGAAAAGACAAGTTCATGCTTCTTACTTTCCAAGCTACTGATTTATTTTATTTTTTTTAATGAATTCTTTTGTCCTTATTTATATGCCATAGCTTGAAGTATGCTACGTACTTGGTCCTGCCCAAATTAATTTTCCAGTGAAACCAAATGTGTCCTTCCTCTCTCTCTCTCCTGTTGCTGACAGGAAATTGTAATGAGACTTTCCATGTGTTTTTTGGTTTTTTTTCTCTCATCGTCTTCTACTTTGTGTAAATTTTGATGGCAGTGGTGAGCAGCTTTATAATGCTCCTTATAGGCAGACCTCCAAATATGTCTAAATGAGACTGGAAGTTTGCTCTGGGGGCTTAATTTGGTTCTGCATACACAACTGGGAGCAGTGCTGTTTCTCAGTCTGTAGAAGGGTTATCTCAGCACCGTCTCCGTCCCAAAGGTATGCTGCACTGCTTGAACATCAGCAAGAGCGTGCACAGAGCTGATATGGCCTTGGAGTCCTGTTAGCTCCAGCTGGTTTCTTCCAGATAGAGGCAAGCTCTGGCAGAAGTTCTATAGCTCCTGAGCTACTAATGTGCTGCCTGTGGGATGGATCAGCATCTGTGGAATAACTATATGGGGGAAAAACCCCTATGCATCTTAGAAAATGTATGTATGTTTTAATTTAGATTTTTAGTACACATTTTCAGTATGAATTATCGAGAACAATACTCGCAATTACAGAGCCTACACTTGGGTGCTTAAAAGATTTGTTGTGATGTTTTGTTTCTTTATACTTTTTATAACACTCTATGTGACTGCATATGACAGCTGGTTTCCTTCTTTTACAGGTATTCAAAGACAACTGCTGTAAGAGAGAAGTTCTCAACTTGCACGTGTTCTGCAAAAACATTCCTGACTGCAATTCAAAAATCATTCTGGGACGGTATCAGGTTAGTTTTCTTGATCACATTTTGAAACCTTTGATTCTCATGCAAGCTCTATGTGTTTACGATAAGCTAAATTCTAGTGATTGTCATCAGTCTTCAGACGTTTTGTAGCAATGTGGTTTAAGTACAACCACATAATCTATAGATTATGACTTATCTACACCCTGTAAGTAACAAGGTTAGGACTTGGCTATACACTGGAAGTAACAAATGTTGAGCTCAAAATATTACGGCTTTTAGCTTGTTCTAGTTTTGCCTTAGGTTATTTATTTAATGAGAACCATTTACTTTTCTATAGCTTTAGCATATCCACAGCATCTATCCATACCCTCTCTATGCTTAGGCTCTGTGTGATGGCTGATTCAAGAAAACTCGCAAGACGTACCGGCCACTCGGGCCTTTTTTGGGTATATCAAGTAAAAAAGTGGAAGTCATATAAAAAACTCTCCAAATTTTCACGTTCACTTTGGTTTTGAGGTTGGAAAAAGAGAAAGTTTATGGAGAAAAGAGTATTTGGAGTTTTATTTGTTACCAAACTGCCAAGTGTTTTTGTGAGTCTGTTGTGCACCTGCAAATGAGATGAAATACTTTGGGGGTTAATTTGCTGTTGTGTGTTGCAGGAGCATCTTCAGCAGTGTTTGTTTGAAAGCGTGCAGTGCACTAATGACGGCTGTTGTGATCAAATTCTTCGGAAAGACTTGAAAGAGCATTTGAGCCAGCACTGTAAATTTCGAGAAGAAATGTGTCAGTACTGTAATGAATATGTGATGTTAATTAAAATAAAGGTAAGGCTGCGAAGCATGCCCTGGAAATCCATGGCACGTGTGTCCTCTTAGTGTTGCTAAGTTAAAAGTTTCCAGCACTTGCAGTGAGGCTTAACGACTGAAACAAAATTTGGCTGAGTAGCTGAAGCAGAAAGTATAATAAAGGTACTTTAAATAATACCAGTTGCTGTTGCTCTTGTGTGAACAACAATGTGATAAGGGGTTTGCGCACGTACGTCTGGGATTACTTTTTGTGTAGCTTCCTCTGTGTACACTACTTTACAAAAATGTAAACCGTTGCCTTGTTTTGTTCCCTTTTTTTCCCCAGAATCATGAAGAAAATGACTGTCCTGACTATCCTGTGCCTTGTCTCCAAAACTGTTCAGAAATAATTCTGAAAAAGGAGGTACTATTATTTTTCTCATAGACTGCAAGTCGGCCAGATCACACACGTTTATGAAAACTGAAAGTGATGTTGCGGACCACATTGGCCCGTGCCAGTGGAACTTCCTTGCTCTAAGTATTTTCTTCGTTTGGTCCAGAAAGGGATATATGTCCCATCTTAGAAGTAAGGTCTTCGGTCACTGCAAATCATGGGCATTTTGCAGTATGGAAAAATGTCTGGCTCTCTTGCTACTCATTTTCCTGTTTATGTGATCAGTGGTGTCATGATATTGACCTTTATTCACCCTTTGTGCAGGCACTCAGATTTTTTCAGTGTGACAAGTTACTTACTATTTATTTCACTACAAGTTTGTTTGTTAATATGCAGATTGAAAAGCACCACACGGTGTGCCCTGAGACAGAAGTGGACTGCCCATATAAGCAGTACGGCTGTCTTGTAAAGGTACGGTTTTATAGATACGGTTTGTACTGGGGCTGGAATTTGTCTCCCAAACCAATGGGAGAAATTAATCAAACTAACCAACTTTTGTTCTTTCACAACCATTTCTAGTATTAGCTAAGGTGCTGTACTAGAGAATCAGGGCTGCCATGCCCTCACTTTCAAAGCACAGAGGAGATATTTTAAATGCTTGCATCAATACAGTTTTTTTTTACTAACAGCTTCAAAAATCTGCGTATCTTACTATTTTATTCTTTCACTCCCCCCTCTGCCTCAATAAGGTTAAAAGAGGGAAACTTGCCGAACATGAGAACAGCGCCCTGAGGGAACACATGCTGCAGATTTTAGACAAGAACTCCCGGCTGGAAGAACAGGTAAGTCATATCTAATGAGCCCTCTTCAGCTGTTCTGGGCTGGTTGGCGGATGATGTGAGATTCTACATTTGTTGCCTGGTTTAGCTCAGGTACATTTTAAAATACGATTTTTATGGTCTTTGCACACCTCAGAAGTCAGAATAAGCTCTTCTGGTGAAGATGGAAACCTGTCTGTGCTCAGGCACGTATATTCTCCACCAAGTGCAGTGGGAGGCTCATTGCCATCACTTACCTCATTAGCTTTTGGTCTCTGTTTACAGTGACTGCTAGGTTTGGAGAGAAAGCATTTTAAAGTTTCAGTGTCTGGTCAAATTGCTCCAAAAAGGAGCTTTCAGATGCTCAAGTCACCCAGTCCATAGATGCAGCACGGAGTGGTGCAGAACCAGTAGCCTTTCCATTCATGATCATTTCTGATCCCAAATCCCACTACAGTAAATGCACCTAAACTGATGGTCGACTGACTTTATTTTTTCCTTGTTTATGCTAAAAATAAGTGCTTTGAAGTGCTGCAACTTGGTTTTAGAGTTAGCCCTCACTGATTCGCCTCTTTTACTGGTTAGACCTCAGTAATGGAAAACCAAAAACACAGAAACACACACATACAAGTGTGTGTAAATAGGTATTATCCCACTATAGAGCCAAATGGATCATTGTGATGGGGATGAGAGGTATGAGTCTCTTTGCACTGGCTGCCACAATGATCTATTGAAGAGTATGATCATCTTATGTTCCGTTCTTGCCAGTGCTTATCCACAAATTGCAAATTAAGCAGTCCTGTATCTAGCTAAGTTAGAGGCTTTGCGCTGTAAACTTTTCTGCTTTCTCCTACGTAGTCACACATGTTTTAGTTTGATTGTTGTACATTTTGATGCACCTTAGCATTTTTACTCTGTTCTCTTCCATCTGTAGATATCTGACCTGTATAAGAGCCTGGAATGTAAAGAGATTAAAATCCAGCAGCTAGCAGAGGCCATTAAAAAGTGTGAGAAAGAATTCAGACAGTTTACACAACTGTTTGGTAAAAATAGCAACTTGATGGTAAGCACGCAGGTGAGATACTGATTTTACTTTTTTTGCCAACTGCTTTTTTTGCATCCTGAAATACATTTATCCAGTAAGAGTTGTCAGCAATAGCAGGGCAATAAGAAGTTTCCCAGACATTTCACAGGCCCTTCTATTTCAATTTTTTTTTGGTTTTTTTACAATACAGTGTTGTTTTTTCATATTAGCTAATAAAGAAGTCTGGATATCTGATCTGGGCAAAATGCACTATATAAATCCTCCTGGCCAGATCCTTATGGCAAATATACAAGTGTAAATTTGAATAAACAGTTGAATGAAGCGATGCAGTGCTAATGGTTCCGAGTAACTGGTGCCTTCTCAGTCCATAAATGCCAAATTAATTATGAAGGAGCATTTGGATGCATTCCTAAGTCAGCAGAGTACTTTCAAATGCGCTATAGAGTTGATATTGCTGGCACACTGAAGGCTTCTTTATCTCATTTAGAATGAAATGGCTGATTTTATGAATGTCTCTGTTTCTGCTTCTGCTTTGTTCCAATGGCATGAACTGGGAAGGCTCTGGCCAGTCACCTGGATAAGTCAGCGCGCCTGGAATCGCAAGTGAAACAGCTGATACAGATGGCAAACCAGCAGCAAAGCAAATTAGACTTGCGACCCCTGTTTGACACAATTGAAAACATAAAACAGAAGATTGCCCTGATGGAGACGTACGATCAGCGCTTGGGTGTGTTGGGACTTCTGGTTATTTTCTGCATGGGTGTAAGGTTTTTTATCTGATTTACTGGTGGCTAAGTAGAGGCTCTGGTGCTACGGTCAGTCAATTGCAGCTCTTTGCCAGAAAAGGCTTTCTTCTGCTGGCTTTCTAAGACTGAGTTGTGGTGACACATGCTGCATCCTCCCACATTCCCCTGCTCCACAATATCTCTTGAATTCCTGTGGCACTGCAGGGCCAGAGGGCTGGCCTTAGTCAGCTGGTGCACTTGGACGGAGGCAGTGGTACTGTCCATAGCTGGGCATTAAATCTGGTTTTCCTTATTCAACTACAAGCTACGATTACA
This sequence comes from Baryphthengus martii, assembly GCA_013396935.1. Lineage (NCBI taxonomy): Eukaryota > Metazoa > Chordata > Aves > Coraciiformes > Momotidae > Baryphthengus > Baryphthengus martii. Next base: position 38,858 of record VWZK01014979.1, on the reverse strand, counting down.
ATAAAAAGTTAGCAGGTGTAGTAGCACCAGTTAACAGCCTGTACACAGCCTTGAGTAGTTCAGTATTGTCAGTTCAAGTCTGGTTGCTCTTTGTATCCAGTGCTCTGACAGTTTTATTTTACCAAATGTTTTCCTATTTTTTTTTTATTTTATTTTTTTCTCTTTTGTTCCCCCAGTTGTTTTGGAAGGTCAGTCCAACAAACACGATCTCCAGATCAACATTCACAAAGCACAGCTCAATAAAAATGAAGAACGTTTTAAGCTTTTGGAAGGCACGTGCTACAACGGGAAATTAATCTGGAAAATCACAGACTACAAGATGAAGAAAAAAGAAGCGGTGGAAGGCCGTGTCCTCTCCATATTCAGTCAGCCCTTTTACACCAGCCGCTGCGGGTACAGGTTATGTGCAAGGGCCTACCTGAACGGGGATGGCTCGGGAAAGGGAACACACGTCTCTCTCTACTTCGTGGTGATGAGAGGGGAGTTCGACTCGCTGCTACTGTGGCCTTTCAAGCAAAAGGTTACGCTTATGCTTTTGGACCAAAGTGGGAAAAAAAATCACATTGTGGAAGTCTTCAGAGCTGACCCCAACAGCAGCAGTTTCAAAAGGCCGGACGGAGAAATGAATATTGCCTCTGGATGTCCACGCTTTGTGCCGCACACGGTCCTGGAGAACACAAAGAACACCTACATCAGAGATGACACTCTGTTTTTGAAAGTTGTTGTGGATTTAACCGATCTGGAGGAATTGTGAAAAGCGCGCGCCATCGATGTGACTGCTTTACCCATTAAGAAATGCTTATTTGGTGACCACCAGCCATGCAATAGTGAATTGCCACTTGTCGAGATACCGAGAAACTTTTAAGGCTTTTGAACTGCATAATAGATGACAAATTGCCAAAGCATCAGCCTTTCCTTTTTTAACCTTTTTTTCAAGACTGCATTTTTAAGGCAGCTAGAAGTCCAGTTTGATGTGAACGTGCATCCAGTCCAGGCTTGGCTCGGTCCAAGCTGGCGGGAATGCTTGGCTCCCCAGACTGGCATTCGGAGATGAAACTCCTCCAGTAAGCCCCCCTGGAGCCCAAGCAGGCCTGTGGGCTCCCATCCCTCACACAGAACTGAAGCCATGCCCAAGCATGCAGGTGCATTTCACCTATCTGAAATTGAAATATTTCAACATTAGCACATTTGAAACAACAAGTATTTTGATCTCTCCATCTCCTGGATTTTTGAAGCAGAGATTACGGCTTCAGGCAGGCAGGAAAACATTCGCCTGGGATATTGCATCTTTGTTTGTTTGCTTCGTTTAGGTTTGTTTTTTTCCAGATAGCCCAGAGGAAGATGTCAATGTCTCTTACTTTTCTAGCCTGGTATTTCAGCTGTATAGAGTTACCCCCAGGTCACAATAGCTTTGTTACGGCCTTTCCATTCCTGCCTAGTGCCTTGGGACTGTTTTCCATTGGTGATAAACATCCACAGTCCCCATCTAAGTCAGAAGAAGCTGCAGGCGCTTCTCACCTCTCAGGACACAACCAGAAGCAGGGTACTTGGTCAGCCTGCCAGCTCTTGACTGTGCTGCTGGAAGAAGGGGGGCAAAACTCCTGTACCTGTTCTCCCCTCTCTGCACAAGAGAGATGTCTTCTGGCCTGCCAGCTCTCCAGAAGGCAGGAAGAGCTTTGGATATCTGCTGGAGAAAAAGCCCGCGTAACATGCACTGTTCCCCTCTGCTAGAAATGAGGATGTTTGGGAAAGGAAGAGGAAAATGGACTGGGGAGTGAGGTTGCCGTAAGAAACCCGTTCTCCCAGGTAACGCAGCACTAGCATTCTTTAAAAAGCGAGACAGCTGCTGAGTAACAACCATGAACTATGAAATATATCTGAAGGTCTTAATTTTTATTCCGAGTTCTCTCCAAGGGAACACGTGCATCGTACGGGGTTTATTGGAGACGCACTTAAAACTACCAAGATCAGGCACTGAGGAACAAGTGACAAAGAACACACGTGCCTTTTTAAAGCCTTTTGGGTGCCTGTAAGAGGGATGGAATTTTGCACACTCGGTCATTTTGTTATTACAAGTGACAGAATTTTGTGTCTCTGTCACCTCTCACAGATCAGGTAGTGAAACACCACAACGTTATCCATTGCTCCTGCAGTCCACTGGCAGAGCAAACCCAGAGTTTGTCAAGAGACAGCGAGAAACCAAGCTCGGGTTAGACTAAGAGTAAACTAGGCAGGATGAAAATCAAAACGGGGCACAGACTGCAAGGTATAAGGTAGGAAATTTAAGAGGGCAAAAGTGACAAAATAAAAAATGTCCTTTCTCTGCCAGATGAAATAACACAATATGAAAATGAAGGCAAAATACCACAGTTTATGTCTGCAATCTCATTGCTAGGCACTTACTTTCCCACGGGGTTCCTAGGACATAATTCAGACACAAATATTTTCAATTTCAGGGGTGGGAGGGAAGAGACCTTAGTGATCTGTACCCTATGGTGAGTTAGCACATTTGAAATCTTAATTTTGATCTAGATGTCCTTTTCGTTGTATGATGTGAGGATGTACCGGGCCATTGTAAAGACTTTCCATCTTCTCAGGGACAGACAGATGGTGAGATCTCTTTCTTTTGTACATCCATGACTGACTTTAAGAGTCATTTTGTCTGTACAACAGAGAGAATTAGGCCTCATGTCCCTACTACTTCGTTACAAAAAAAGAGCAGGTTTGGTTTGAAAACGGTGTGGCGTTCTCAGACGTCCATCCTGAGCCTCGGACGTGAACTTCATGTCGATTATTACTTTAGTAATTGTCATATAAATTTCAAAGTGGCACAACGGGCATAATAACCACTAATGACTGACGGAAACGTTATCACCCGTGTTTCCCGGGACTCTTCAGTACATTGAGTGCAAAATACAGAAAGCAATGAAGAACTTGGACAATCGAGGGAGGCAAGAGGGACCGGACGTGGTCTGTACCCTGGCCCATTCCCAGCTCTCTCTGCCTCCACTGCCCCAAGCATAAAATGGGGATAATAATACTTGCAGAAGCGTTAGGACTATTTAAATGTTTGTGGAGAATTTTGAGCATGAAAAGAGCTAAGTATTATTAAAACTCCATTTCTAATTGTTAGAGTAGGTGATGGCATAGTCACGTGGTTAAGTGTTTAGTATGTTCCTTGGACAGATCTTGAAAGCGTGTTTGGTTTTAGCGAGTCCGTGCTGCAATCTCCCCTCTACCTACCAGCTGGATTTAGGTTTTTTGCCACGAATATTCTTTTTTTAAATTTTGAAGCACAAATAATTCATCCTGGGTGATGGAAACATCCCTCTTGAAATACTGCCTATTTTATAAAGAATTAGTTGAGAAAAAATGAATTTTTTTAAAGAAAATCTTCTTTAAATTGGTTCTTTTTATTACAACAATCGAGAGATTTATGTTAATGTTTTTGGTGATTTTTACTACTTGTAAACAGGATTTTAGATTTCATCCCATTCCTAATAAAGGAAAAAAAATGTTGTATAGCATGAATTGTTAGGAGGAATTTTGATGTTGCATGAAGAACACCAAAAAACTTTTCAATAATATTATACTGGGCAAGTAACCAAAAAAGTGTTAAAGTATTTCTACATCAGCATACAGGATGTTTTTAATGTATTTATTGACAGTTTGTAGTTGTTTGAATAACTCTTACTATGATACAGGCATTTTTCTAGCCAAATGTCATAGAATCATCACTGTATACATAAACTAATGTGAGAATAAATAATTTTATCATCCTTCCGGAGTAGAGCGTGGCGTATATTCCTTTTGGCTGGATTTAAGCAGACTTTTTAGAAGGATGTAGAATACTGGATATTTGCATGCAAATCTTTTTTGTACAATCCAAAAAACACCTGATGCTGCTTTAGGTTAAGAATCAATATACTTCACAGATAGTTTGGTTTATACTTGGAATACTGTAAAGCTGCTGCACATAGAAGTTTGGTAAATTCTAAGCTAAGTTAGATCAGATGAAGGTCGGTGAGGTCTGAGGATCCATCCGAATCAAACCAGGATGTTATTTCCGTTGGGAGCAGGTTTGGATTCAGCTGAGGTTGGGTTTGTTCTCGTTCAGGCCAGCAACAGGAATTGTTTCAGTATCCCACGATTACTTGATGCTTGAGAACGTGCTATTTTAAAACACTTTTGTGTTCCTTGGGAGCTGTGGGAATTCCATGCGCTGGGCCACAGCCCATTAGAGCTGAGCAGTGGAACAGCACCGAGCAACGCCAACGGCCCGTGAGGGGAACATGTCCTGGGAAGCACGAACAGGTACTTGGCTGGGACTCGTTCCTGCGGCAGGAGCCGTTACTTTTCTGAACGGGTGTACGAAATAAGTAACTTTTGCTTTCGCTGCAGGCGAGGTTCAGCATAAAACTTCGAAACGCCCCTTCAAACCCTCAGCGTACGGGTCAGGTAGGCGGCAGGGCCCTTGGCGCGGCCGCGCGATGTGAGGCCCGGAGCCCTCGCCTCAGACGCCCACCCAAGCGCAGGGAAGGCCGAGGGAAGAGGCATCTCGGCTCCGGGAAGCCTTCGGCCCCGAGGAGAGGTGCCGGTGCCGCACAGACCGCCCGACCGGGAGCTGGAAGCCGTTCAACCCCCCTCCCGGCTCCGCGGGCAGGA
>VWZK01014979.1:0-34060 GCA_013396935.1 Baryphthengus martii | reverse complement strand
TAGGGCCGTGGGTGGGTGGGAGAGTGAGTTGAGGGTTGAGGGCCCCTCAACCTCGGGGCCTTCCCGGAGGCTGTAGCGTGTGCGCGGCCCCCGGCACCTCCTCCTCGGCCGCTTTAGGCGGGATCCTGCAGTTCAGGGACAGGCTGCGGCGTAACTGCTGCGGCAGAGAAACTCGCATCTGCGCTGACGGCACAGTCACCAACCCTGACTAAACAGGGTTTGGGCCTCAGATTCCCGATGCAAAAGGATGAGAGGCTAAGCTTGCGCTTCACTGTAGTGTGGTGCAGTTTGATAGGAGTGGCAGTGGAGCTGCTCTTAGATGTGTTGGCTGTTTTCCTCTGTCTCTAAACTGCTATTTTTCCCATAAAGTCTTTTGGAAATGATGTTATTGAATGTGCTTTTGACTCTCACCAGATATGGATAACGGAAAGGATGAAAAAAGTAGGGCACTCTGTGCAACTTCACAAGAAGAGCTGAAAGTCCAAGGTAGGCAATGCTACTCTTTCAGTGCTATGGTGTTGTGCACGTTATCCTTTACATCAGGTACCGGGTTTGATCCTGATGTTGAGTATTGTCACTTGCTAATGGTAATAGACCATAAGCACACTGGAAGAGGGGGGGAAAAAAACCCACCAGCTCTTCCAAATAGGTGCATTCATTGTGCTTATGTTCTGTGAAAAGTCATTTTTGTAGACCATAGTTAACTGGCACGCTTGTCACTGTTGCTTTATGTTATCCTAAGGAAAAGAAAAAAGGAAACGAAAACGCAGTAGAAGCAGATCATCATCCATTTCATCCACATCATCTTCTAGCACTACATCCACTTCTTCCTCCTCATCACGCTCATCGTCAAGGTCGTCTTCCTCAAGCAGCAGAGGTAAGCTACCTCCATGTGTACACAATGTTTATGGGTTACAATAGCACTCCTTGAAATACGTAAAGATTATTTTAAATGTGTCGAAACCACCACAAAGGGACTGTGTGGAATACCCATGCTGCCGGTTTGGAATGTTCCTCTCAACTCTTTCCTATTGGTTTGTTAAGGTACCTCGTTACACACAGTATGCAGTGTTCCTGGGTTAATCTTCAAACTTCAAAACAGAAGCTGCCATGCAAAGAAATGTTAGTTCGTAACAACTGGGTGTGTTCACAACTCGGTGTTTTGAAAGCAGAGTGAATACAGATCTTTTTCTACTTCATCCATCTATCTAGACTAGAGCTAGGGGGTTTGGTTTAGTCTTGCTTTGGTCTTAACATTTCAAGTGTTTAGCTGTGAAAACACATGAAATTTTATTTCAATGGGAAGATATATGCAGGCATTGCAGGATTAAGACTTTCCATACTAAGCTGCTGCTTATTTGGAGGTCTTGGGCTAGATACTATGTGGAAGTAAGCATAGTTATTTTTATAAGAGTATATAACCTGTGTCCTTAGGGGGAGTGTATTGCTGATTATATCAAGAGTGCACTGTTTTGATATTCTTTGTCAAAATATTTGGTGTCTTCTGCTCTCTTGAGCTGTATGCTCCACATACAGCTTTTCCATATTAGACTAGTAAGTGACAGTAAGTTAATCTGTTGCTCTTCTCAGAGTTAGTTTGAACCAATGTTAATCTATATAGCTGAATCAAAGCATGTTCTTAAGTTTTACTTTCTGTATGCCTTATCTCTAAAACCAAATGACTTTTTCAGAACGAAGGACTTACAGTGTTTGATTTGTTTTGTGGTTGTTTTTTTTTTTTTTTTGAATTTTAGATTCTCCTAAGTCTAAATCAAAGAAAAAGAAAAAAGAAAAACACAACAAAAAGGTAAACATTTGCGAAGAGAAATAAGTATTTAACAAACAAAAAAAGAGTTCTTCATATTTTAATGACCTTAAATGTCACGTAACGTTGAATGGTTTTGTCTGTGACTGTTTAAATCTGTATCGTGCTTCTAGGGTTGTGGTAGGTGAACTGAAAGGCTGGCAGGTATACTTCACTGTATACTAAAGGAGAAATAATTTTAAGGTTCCTTTTACCTGTTGTTTCTGGTCTGGGTAGTTTTTAGAGTAGTCTGAAGAAAAGAGAAGTGTGGAGTCATTGATTATAGAGTTTGTCAGAAGGAATGATTTATAGTCAGTGAGAGGGTAATAGATTCTTGCTGTCATATTTTTTCTTTTTCATTTTATTAGGACTTTCTGTTCAGTGATTTTTTTGTATACTGGGGTTACATTAAAAGTGAGAGAATAAGGAATCAGACCATTTCTGTTTCTCGGGATGTCAAGGGTTGCTACCCCTACTGCGTTTCTTTCTATATACTTCAGATAGTACTTGTTCAGCGGTGGTAAGGGCAAGCAGTAGTGCCTGACCGGACTAGGCAGGGCATTGAGAGCTGCTTGTGGGTTTCCCTCTTTTCCCTTGTGAATCTGTAAGCATAAGAGTATATATCTTATACTTGTAGAAAAGGAAAAAAGAGAACAAAATGAAAAAGAAGAAAGAAAAGAAGAAAAAGAAAGAGAAAACAGGACCTGTCCAGCTTTCCAAGGTATGCTGGTGTGAGTCTAAAGCCCCATTATATTTCTCATCGAAATACGTAAATCTGTCCTGTCATAAAAATGTTCATAACTCCACCAGTTTTGTCATCAGCAAATAGAGACCTGTCTCTTGTTTTGGACAGTTAGGAAGTATAAAAAGTTGTTGTCTGTAATTTTATTTAAGATTTGTAACATTACAAAATAGAGCAGAGCTTAATGTCTTTCTAATATGTTCTTTTAGTTCTTTAAGAACAAAAAGAAGAATGAAAACTACAGCATGATAACTGGAAAGAAAATTAAGATGAGAATAAAGAAGACTAAGAAGGATAAAGAGGTAAGAGTTGAAATAGTCTGTGTATCCCTAAGGGAAAATGCTGTATCTTCTAATATTTTGCTAGTAGTAGTCTTTTGTAGAAGAGTAGATCTTACAGTTAAGAGTTGTAAATTGAGTGCAGCTTTAAATGGGGCCACGATGCCATCTGAGAAATTTTAATGAATTCTTTTGGCAGGTTTTGCGTTATGAGTGGGCTTGGAACACTCAGGCATGAAGATAAATCAAAGGATGCTTGTGCACGTTCTTAGAATTTCAGTCTGTAATGTTTAGCTGATTTGTGGCTTTCTCTGTTGATTTCATTTGCATTGTTTTTAATTGTCCTCATCATCTTCCAGTCTCTTGTGATCAGTTGTGGTAATTGCTGCTTTTCTGTGTGTTTCTAAGGCGTGCGAGACTAGCCATTTAGAGAGGAATTAGAAAAAGATGATAGTAGCGTTAGGACCACGTGCTCACACATTCTCTCAAAGCAGTCAAATGCTTTTGCTGAGATACCCGGGGAAATGGACAATCGTGAATAGCGTTTTGTGCCGTTGCTATGGGTTTTTGAACTCAGCACTTTGATATGCTCGCTCTTTTCAGCGGTTTCCACACCTTAGAGCGATCTGCAGAGGGCTTCTGGTACTAGTCAGGGTGTGTTAAAAATGTTACTTTGCTCAGGTATCCAATTTGGCGTGTTCTCGTTCAGCTGTTAACAGTTCATTCTATAGCTAGCAAAGCAGACCTGAGCATTCCAAGAGAAACTTGATCAAAAAGCCCATTATCTTCTTTCTCTGGCATTGAAGCTTTTGTTAAATTATGCTGAATACTTGCCAGCCTTATCCCAGTAACTTGCTAGCCTTATCCCTTATCCCAGATACTGCTTGTTACGATGTTTGTTGTCAAATATTTGATGTTGGTCCTTTTTTGATTGGTGGCTATGGTCATGAACGTGCCGTGTTGAACAACATCCATTCTTCACGCTGTTTTAAGGTTCAGTAATTGTTTTGTAAACTGTTATTTTTAAAAACACTGGAAACAAGTATTTTGACCGTCCAGGCCATCTCCTATATAACGAAAGAGCCTAAATTTATGGTTCCCTTTCAGTTGTGCTGCAAGTTGCTGCTTATACATAGAAAAAAATTATGCTTCCCAAAGCACAAGACTTGCTATGTGTACAGTGAAAGCTGCCTCAGACTCCAATAAACTGAATCTGTTCTGCTTGTGAGGTCCCTCCTGAGCAGGCTGTGGGCTTCATGATGACAACCTAACGGAACCTCCACGGGGAGCCACTTAGAAAATGTATCATGAGATAGCACCAGTGACAGCTGGTCTCCTGTAGCATCGCTCCTGAGTCTCCGCTGCCTCGTGCTTCTGGCAGGCGCCCGCACCTTGCTGGTAGCCGGTCAAACCCCGCCGTGTGAATGTGGTAGCGCTCCTTGTGCAGCGTGCTGAGCTGTGAAAACCCCACAGAAAGCAGAGTTGTGCAGCCTTGGTCCACTGAGTACAGGTCTGTTGAACCGCTGCCTCTGGTTTTCTCCTCCACAGAGAGACAGGAACCGCGCAGAACTCCTGGAATTTCTGAACTCTGCCTTATAACGGGAAGAGTGCTGACTGAGGACTTGTAAAGATACCAAGCCAACGATCATCATGCCTAGCAAAACACTAAAGGGAAACTCAGGGAAAAGGACGCCAAGTTTGACAAGACCAGGCTCTCCTGCTGAGAAGACAATCGGGATGTCCTTTTTTTAATGGCAAAGTGAAGAGTAACCGATAAATTGTTAATGAAGATCCATGTCCTCCTTTTGAGATCCTAAGGTAATAGCCAGGCTGTGGTGTTTTAGAAGAGACCGAGTGTGTCATTGAGAATGATAAAAAATGACACACTGAAGTCCAGTAATGTAATTTCTATTGTAACTGCATGCAGAACACGCTCTTAATTTCAAATGTCTTAATGTTTCTAGTAGTTTAAGCCAAGCAGAGCGTTTGTAAATGTCTGTTTGAAAGACGAGGCGTTTCTTTATGTATATTTTTTTCCTGTAGTGGTTTTACTTGTCCTAAAGAGCAAGTTGACCTTTGTAAATAGAACATGCTTTTACATAAATGATTTTTTGACAGTTCGTTCACAAATGTATTATTTTCTTTCGGAGTTTGAGATGTGATCTTTCTCTGGATGGTTTATTGCGCTCTCTCACTAGAAAGTGTAACAGTAAAATACTCTAGAGCAATAATGGTAGCTGAATGATTTTTGTCCTAAAGTAGAAGCAGGAAAGGCCTCTGGTTCTGTTTATTTACCTGGATCAGCTGTTCAAAGGCAGCTGACAATAGATAGCTTACCCCCCACATTTGGAGTTGCAGTTCCTAGGGCAAAAAGTTCTGGAGTTCTGGGCAAAAATTCTGGAGTTCTGGCCTGGCTTTGTGTTTGTGTGAGCTGTGTATCAAATCTTCCACTATCTGAAGCGCAGCACGACACATATTGCATATCTCAGGTTAATGGAAAGAGAAGGAGCCGTAGGAATGATGCCGAGGCAGGCAGTGACAATGATCCTCCTGGTGTGTTTGGTGACAGTCCACTGGTCTGGATATGCAGCTGGACCCCAGCATAATGTGTGTGTGTATGTGTGTGTGTGTGTGCTCACTTCCTTCCAGACCTTTGACTTTGATTACCCAGCTTGCCCCTGCGTACATAACCCTCATGCAGGAATTCTGCTTGAGTCCCTTCTGTAGCCAGGGCTCATCAGGAACCACAATTTAGGAATATCCAGATAAATGAGTCAAGCGTAGTTGACTTTGTCAAGAATATCAGGTGTACAGTGGTCAGAGTGTGGGGAGTTCATTAAAGAGCAAGTGAACGGAAAAACTCTTTTGTGTCTCTCTGCCATGGTGTTTTAAGTAAATCTGAAGATTTGTACCAGTGCTTAAAGGATAATTTTAAAACTGTTTTGGTGTGTGAAACCTTCTGAAGATGCTAGAATCCTCTCTCTTCCCTAGGTTGGGTTGATTTTGTGTGTGTGAAACGTTTTGCAGTTGTTGCAGAGGTGTAATTCTTTAGAGACTAAAGCCCTGATCCAGAAGAGCAAGTATTTACATCCTTAGGAACATAAAACATGAAAACACTTAGTTAAGAACTGGAGTTCCCTTGACTTTTAACCTGATGATGGAGCTTTGATTGGAAGCACTGTTCTGAAACATCAGTAGGGGAAAAAGAAACAAAAAAACCCAAACCCTCCTCCATTTTTTCCATGGGGGTCATGATTATTTGATTTATACTACTTTAGTATCTCGTAGCTAGTGATGCCAAAGTATCTTTGCCAAGATAAGCAGTTTTTATCTCTGGACTTGTCTTCATGAGGTTAACCCCAAACACACTCTGAGAAGATGCCAACACTCTTGCTATTCCCTAGGTTATATTTCATGTAAAGATAGCATCATTTCCTGAAAATTTAGGGGAGGGGAGAAGTAAAAATATGGGAGATAGATAGAAAGTAGCAGGAATGGGAAACCCAGAAATTGCACTTGTAGAGAATGACATTGCTTGGAAGGTTCAGGCTGAGTTTAAATAATCTGCTTTTTGCTGTGTTTTTCAAGATTAGTCAAGATTTTCAAAACTGCTTCACTGCCCCATGCTCGCATAGAAAAGGCAAAGAACCTTTAATAGTGGGATGTGGCTTGTTCCTTTCTTAGGGTTTCGGTAGTTGCCAATTCTCAGTGTACAAAAATGAGTCACATCACTTTTTCTTCTAAGAAAAAAGAAAAGGAAACTTTTTTTTTTTCCTGTTTCAAGACAGAAGAATTTTTCCTGTTCAGTTCTGACATGCTGGATATGCTTTGGTGATCCTTTAAAGTATTTCTATGCCAGTATTTACTTCTAAGCTATTTCTTCTCGAACTGGGCTGCCTAAGTTCTGTGACAGTGAATCAGTTCTATTCTCTTCCTGCCCAGTCAGTTATAAGTGCTGTCTGAAACATCCCAGCAGTTGCTGGTTTTGTAAGCCTCCTTTTCTTTCCTATTCATCTCCATATAGAGTCTCGGGTTTCTAAAGAGGTTTGAGTTTGTGTTGCATCCTTCCCTCCCCCATTTTTCCCCGCAGGCACTGAGATCATGTGCATCTTCTTGGGACTGAGTATCTTTGAGACTGCTGTTTGTTTGGAGCTGACCAGCGGATTCCGGTCTCTCTACTGAGGACAGGCCCATACAGCCAGAATAATTGTCCATGTCTTGCCACTTCAGGAAATAAGTTAGTTTTGTTGACTTTTTCACTAAAGCATAGCTTCTTAATACTGCTTCAGATCACCGTTGTGGCAGCTGAACAAAGGCTGAACCAGATGTGACGGTTATGACAGTAAGGTAAGAGATGTAGAGGAATGAGATGGAACACGGTTCGAGAAACTTACATGAGTGAGCCGTGAAGTGGCGTGGGATGTCAACCCGATATGCAAATAGCTGATAGAGAGCCTTGCTGCCAGCTCTCAAAAAAGCGCCTGTCATGGGGGAAGATGAAGGCTGGAACAATAGAAAGGGCCTGAGGTAGAGGTGGAGGGAGACTGCTGCTGTCACAAGTCATGGAGTGGAGCAGAGGTCAGGTGGTAAGAAAGGGGCTGCAAAAGCTTTCGTGGCCAGACAAGTTTAGATTCTTACTAAAATGCTGAATAATAGAAGACTTTCAGATGTGAAACCTACATTTTTATTTTTTTTTTCTTCTCTGTGTATGTGCCTTCCCTATCACACCCACTTCCTATGTCTCTGCACCGTTTTCGAGTCTGGGAATCATGCAGAACTCAAACTGAATCTTTTTAACAAAAGAATTCCAGAAACAAGTCACTGGAGTGGAAAGCGAGTGGAAGGATATATTCTCTGAGCTGCTGCCACCATGCCCATCCTCCTTGGCACCATTCTTTCAGAGCACTCTATCCCATTTACGAAAAGTTGTGCCACAAGCAGCAGAACTGGTAAGACTTGGTCCCTTGGGATTTGTGCCTGTTGCTCTCTAAACCCTCGCTACCACTCTCGTCCTGCCTCCCGCTTGTGTGCTGTACTTTGGCAGGCATAAATGTAACGTGACCGTGTGGTCTTCATCAGTCCCATGGTGGAGGATGCTCATTTGGACCTCTTGAATCTAGTGAGTAATTGTCATGAAACAGGAAAGGAATTGGTATTTCCAGAGATCTCTCCACAATTGATACAACTGATAGCAGTCCCAAAAGTTATCAGAAGGGGATGAAGCAGAGTTACGGAAGTTTCTTTTCTTATGCAGGGAAAACGGGCAAAAACCCAAACATGAAAGAATGATTGATGTAAGTAATTAAGTTATTCAGCCAGTTCTCCTGGGCAATGCAGTGCTTTATTACTTGTTTCCTTTATGATTTGCCTGAACGTGACTCCTCTGCCCTTGCAAAAAATGTACAAGACATTGAGATGAGAAAGGATGTATAAATAGCACTTTGTCTTGGGAGTACTTGCCTCTCTTGAGCGGAGAGATATCATCCTGTGGTGCTGAGCAGGGCCTGCAGTTTTGATACTCGTCGTATATTTAAGATGGTTGAACTTCAGCAAGTTGTGCTGTTTTGCTGTACTTGGATGTTTCGCGTTGCAGGAATATAGGAGCTTCCCAGCTTCTCTGCAGCCGGGAACACTGAGTGAGCTCTGTGTGCAGAGGAAAGCAGAGGTCAGAGAGGCTGAAGAAACTTGCCCTGGGTCACCTGCTGAAGCAGCCCTGGTGAGGTGCGGGTGGGGCCCTTAACCACTGGATGGAGCTCTTGTATGCTTTGTTCTACCCGTTAAAGGGATTCCTGCTCTTTGCTGTGCATCTTTAGAAACAGGTTTCCAAAGTTCTTGCTCAAGGCTAGGTGCTCCGCCCTCATTTGGACACTCCATGAAATGGCTGGATTTTAAGTGGTAGTGGCTCCTTCTGAAGGTTAGGATGTTCTGGGCACACTTGAAAATCCTGTCTGCCACTTGGTTGTAGTGGAAGCTGTAGGGTGATAAGCTTTTGAGGAGCTGCTTCTTAAAATTATTGGCAAATGTCCAGCCTTCTAGTTCTATCTCTGGACAAAATGAATCATCATAATTACTGTCCACGGCAGCAGTACGAATTATTTGGCTGTGGACAACGGGTATTTTTTCCCTGCCTGTTAAATTTCGGTCTTAAATTGTGCTTAAGAAGAAGTGTGAAACATCTAGTGTTTTCTGAAGGAAGAGCAGGACGTGGTGCTGAGGACTGTAAGGCTGCACGTTTTGAGCCTTTTCAAGCAGTGTGAAGAATCGTTGATATCCAGTCTGATCAGTGTGCATCGATCAGAGAGGCATAGCGTTGAAGGTGACAACTGTTCTGATGCCGGCATGCTGTCTTCCAGTAAGGCACCAAGCTGCTGTCAGTTGTGAGCTGCTCTTTAGGTGGAATCTCTTTTTGTCAGGAGAGGTCTGGTTAGAAAGCTCCAGTTTCCTGGTTAATCAGTGCTGCAAAATCTGCCGGCAGGTGGCATTGCTGTCCAGCTGGATTGGCACGGAAAATTTTATTTATTTATTTTATTTTTTACCTTTGGACATTAGCTTTGCACTTTCTTATTTTGAAAGCCTGTAGTTAGCCTGCAAAGACCTAATTATGTCTTATGTTTTACAAATGTTTGTGGGGAACATTTGTTACGTTATTGAACGTTATCTAAATATATGTTTATGGGGCACATTTGTTACTGCTGTCCTATGAATTTAATCCAGTCTTTGTTGTTTTCTTGCTCTTGGCTGTGATGTGGACAGATAATAGACTCTCCTGCTGGTGCTTGTGTGCCAAAGGCAGAAGGAAGCCTTTAACTTTTTAATTAAGTAGTTGAATGCAACAGGAGCAAGTTGCTGGGAGCCAGCAGGGACCTGGAAGGACCAGGTGTTCTTGCACCATCTCTAGCTGGGGCTGCTCAGTTCTCAGAAACTGCTCCGTGCTCTTCTTCATCTCTTAAGTAATTTCAGCGCTCCAGTGCCAGAATATAGAAAAAAATAAAATGCTCGAGGAGTATTTCACTGTCAACTGCTTCATATCACAGCCTTCAGACTAAATTAGGTGCAATCTGTTGCTTTAGGCAGCTTCACAGTGCAGAGAATAAGGTTGGAAAAGTTACTGCGCGTGAACTGTGACCTGATAAGAGGCCTCTGAGAACATGGCATTGTGATCACTGGACAGCTGGAACGGTAATTACCTCTGAGAGGAGACACTCTGATGTAGAAAACACACACGCTCTTTCCCACACTTTGCACTGGGTCAGATTAGATTTGTTTGGTAGAGGCAAAATGTAATTGTGGCTAAAATACCGAGGTGAGATGCCATAATCTGGTTATCTAGCCAAGACCTTAAGAATTTATAGTTTTGAAGTGTACACTATACACTGATCACCATAGATCACCACATAATTCACTGTGCTGCTTGTAGCCCTTTTCCTCACCTTTCTGTCATGTTTATTAAGATCTCATCCTGCAAAGCTTGTCCTTTAGTGTAAGAATATCATTTTGCAGCAACTACACAGAAAATACACGGTAGTCACTGGGAGACCTGGGCCTGAGACCCAACTCTGAGGGCCAGCACAGTATCTTTCTGATGTCAGCCAGCTTGATATGTGGCTTGTCTGCTGAGACAGAAGGAACAAGAGGCCCCTTATGCTGCCAGCCCCCAGCACGGATGGCAGTACCAGGGAAAGGCAGGCGCCGAGATGATGATGGCTCTGTCTGGCACAGGTGGGTGGAACTGAGGGAGACGTAACAGCCAAACTTTGGTTCATGCAGTCCAGTGCTTCTCAGAATGCTTTTTGAGCAGAACTGCGGTGCAGTAGTGTTAATCCATTATCAGGGAGATGTAGCAGAACGTGGGAGTATCAGAATGGCCATCTTGACAGCCCTAGCTATCTGTAGTTTTCCTGCTAGGAGAGGCTTAGAGCAATGTTTTGGGGAAGTAGTATAAGCAACAACACAGATTTGTTTGTTTACGGCTTCTGGCAAGGAGTGACTTAAGCCCTGTGCTGCAGGCTGGGGTGTACTAACCCTCTGAACTCACATAGTTCCCTTTTGGAACCACTCACCCGTCTGATCTCCAGCATGTGCTCAGCAGTGCAATCCATACTTTGCTAATACTTTGCGTGGGGAAAAAAATTACTTCCTTTTGTTTAACATACATGTGCTTTGCATGTATGATGCTTAGCACAAGGAGTCCCGAGGGCATCTGGGGCCTTCTGCTAATGTCAAGGTGTTTCTAGTACCCACGATCGGGTACGGAATCAAAAGGAGTGACTCAAAAGTGGCTGTAGACAAAAACATCCCATTTGTCGTATCTTCATTTCATGGTAATACTGGTTAATGTAAGATGTGCTTGGAAGCATGTTGATGAAGACTTCAAGGTTGTATCTCTAAACCACTTTACTGCAGAGAATTTTAGACCTCTGCAGTTGTTTCATCTTCGTTATTTATCACCTTAAATTGTAGCGGTAGCAAGATAGAAGGTAGGTGACTGCATTTGTAGCCTGTAGAGAGAGGGGATGGGTTTTGTTTTGCCTTTACCATTCTTGCCTTCCTCCTTTGATATGTACACAGTGCACAGTAGGGCAGTGGAACAGCTGTTGTGTTTGGCTAGATGGGAACAGATTTTATTTCAGCAGATCTTTAATTAAAGACAACAAGTACAAAAAAAAATTGTTTTCTATTTCACAGCTTTGCTTTAATTCTCTGAGGTTCTGTGATGAAATGTATAAACAGTGCAATCTCAGCAGACAGGTATTTCCTGCACCGTGTAGTCCAGTTCCCCACGGTGTGATAGCTGTCTGAACTACTCGCTGATAGGAGTGAGGAACCTCACCTCCTGCACACCTTTGCTGGCTACCACAGCCTATGGGCCAAGCTCATCTGTAGAAGCCGTAGAAGCAGGTCTGCACAGTCTCTCTCAGGTAAGTAGTAAATCTGAAGAGCGTTAGCCCCTCAAAGCTGAGCTGCTGTAAAGGTACTGCCATTACTTATTAGAATGGATAGTGAGTAGTCTAGGGCTGCTTTTTCCTGGGTATAAAAATGTCCTTTGAACAGTGTAACGCTATCAGCGATAGGGCAGCAGCGATGCTCTGAGCTGATACCAAAATCTTTGCTTGGGTTTGAGAATGATTGAGGAGTTAGAATGATTCTTGCTCAGTTCACTTGTTTGTTAATGATGTTGCGCTGCTAATTCACTTTTTATTCTTCAAGAATAAGGACACTGGAATAGCTTCCAGGAAGAGCTAAGAACAGACCAGAGTGTCTCATCACAGCTGTGTAGAAATGTTTGGGTTTAGTTGTTGTTTTGGGTGTTTTTTTTAACACTGCCAAGTAGCGCAGCTCAAGAGGAGCAGAGCTGTGGGGACAGTTGTCAGTAAGGACCTGATGTTCACACTATACATGTTTCATCAGGGTTTACTTCAGAACAGCGTTAGTCCAGCTTTACGGTCTGTGATCCAGCTGCAGCGGATCATTTGGGTTAGTTTCACCCAAAAGCAATCCAGTTTGCCCAGCGTGCCTGCCCAGTGCCGTGGGCTATAGCACAATAGGTGGGGACAACTAGAAGTTGCGTGTTCCTGATTTGAACTAAAATGCTACTTTAGCCACACGGAATGTGGAACCGGGACAAGGCAAACGTGAGTTGGTAGTTGTTGCCACATGCTGTGACCAAAGGAGCATTTGTGGTTCAGTCTACAGCATTTCTAAGAAAAAGCAGCACAGTGCAGCAGTCGTGCATCGTAACCCCCTCCCCAGCTCTGCTTCAGTACCTGCTGGTGCATACACAGTGCAGAAGGTCACAGTCAATCTCCAAGAAGCCGGCTACAGGCACACATGGTGCTGCTTCTATACCTTTAAGAGTACTAGATAGCATGTAGTAGGAATAGAAACCTCATAGCTTGGTATCCGAATACACCTTCATCATCAGAAGTTGCTGTGGAGCCCACTGTAACTTACAGAAGAGGTACAGGGAGAAGGCTACTGTTTAAAAGTTTGAATTAACATTTTATTGTGGCAATAGAAATGACAAGTAAATGGAGGCAAACCAGCTGTCGCAGCGCTGCCAGAG
Organism: Baryphthengus martii; assembly: GCA_013396935.1. Classification (NCBI taxonomy): domain Eukaryota; kingdom Metazoa; phylum Chordata; class Aves; order Coraciiformes; family Momotidae; genus Baryphthengus; species Baryphthengus martii. The sequence continues at coordinate 21,173 of VWZK01014979.1, read as the reverse complement.
CCTGGCCTCCATAACATACACGGCTTTGACCAAAGGTCAGATTTGTCTCCCTTTGCTGGCTGTAAAAGGAGAATAGCATCTGCTAGCCAGAGGTTGTTAGTGAAGGACACAGTACGATCACAGGCTGCTGTGACACTGTGAACACCCTCTGGGTGATTTCCTTGGCTTTGCAGATTGGTGTAGGGAAGTTAGGTACTCCTGGCTCTCCCTAAGAAAGAGTGAGCACATTAAAGATGCTGTGCTGTAACAAAAAGCTTTATGTCGGTGTTGTCAGAATGTCCCATCTCTCCCAGCAGTCCATCAAATATTGCATCGATACAGTCAATACTGAAGATGTCAAATAGAACGTGAGTGCAAATAAAATGACTACAGCGCTGTAGCGTGACATTCATGAACGCAGCTCAGCCTTCAGTACTATACAGGGGCTTGCAAATATATAAAAAATATGATTAACTTTTTTTCCAAACAAGAATTTTTCTGCAGATTGTGGTGATCCCTTGCTAGAGAGCCCACATCTTCTAGACAGCTAAGGCTATGCTAAGTATGTCAAGCCTTTGTTTTTATTTCATATACACAATCACATTACTTCACAAGGACATACAGCTACAAAACACAAAACTGATTGTCAGAAGGCTTTATACTTTCTCTCATTGACTGAGAGTCAAAATAGCCCATCCCAAACTGGTTGCTGTATTTGGAAGCCCTGAGGTTTTGATTAAAGGTGAGCTTCTGCTTTCTGTCCCTAGGAGAGTTGCTGTCAGCAGTCTTTACCGAGGGACTAGAAACTACAGTCTGGTGCTAGTAAGAAAGCCTTGTGTTCAATCTTAGATATCCCAGAGGGGAGGGAGGAAGAGCCAGAATCACACAGTCTTAGAGAGCAATTAGGGGTTTGATCTTGATCTTTGTTTTATGCTGCCCTCCCCTATTTTTGGAAGAAACTGTACTTCTACCCTAGGATAGAGTTCATATACTGGAATTCTTCCCAGAGTTGACACAGCTTCAGAGGATTTTATCTTGGCTCTATTACCCACAGACTGCTGCCGAGATCCCCAGGGAAGAGTTAGAAATTAACAAAAGAACAACAAAGCTACAGGCTCCGCTGGGAGGCTGTACCCCACTGGTATGATTCCCCAAAAGCCAGTCATACAGGGAAATCCCTCTCTTCCTTACCCATCTCCCCTTGGTAACCACAAAGCAGCTCTACAAGATCCATGACTTGACTTTGCTGGTGAGAGTTCCCCCTACAGATGCTGAGTTAGGGCCCTAGTAGCTTTTCCTCAGTGACATTTTCCTCTTTCTTCAAGGTCACTGCAAGAGCCATGCTGGCCTACAAGCTACTCAGTTTGCACTAAAGATTCTTTTGTAGCAGAATCAACTCACTGGCCAGCAGCCTGTGATACTGGAAAGTTCTCTTCTGAGCACTCATGGGAAGACCGAGAGAACAAACCATCTACCAAAGCCCTTTAGTCACTCATAGCAGCGGTTTGTTAAAATGAGCTCAACTACTGCCTCTGTACCGAGAGCCCTACTGATTCCCTTCACCCTTCCCTGTGCATTGATGCTACTCTTTATCGCTCTTTCAGGCTTAGCCCTAAACATTCATTTCAGGCCACTGATTTATGGCTGGGATAGGGGGTGGAGCACTTACCTCAGAGACACAAAACACTGAGGACCAACCCCAGCATTTGACACAGCACTGATGCATCTACAGCAGCAGGTTGTGACATTTCTATCTACTCTGCAGGTGCGAGGTTCAGGGGGTTCTGCCTGCACAAAAGACAAAATGCCCAAGAAACCTGAGCGTGCAGAAACTGGTCGCTGTGGAATAATATTGGTCTTTCATCTCAAAAATCTTGGGTTTACTTCTACTCAGGTTCAGTTGTGAATTGTCAGCAAAAAGTTGATCATGAGCAGAGCTGAGGTTACCTGTGAGGTTTCTTGTAGCACTGAGGAAGGTTATTAGTTGGAAAAGGAAGTTCGGTTCCAAATCAGATAGTAGCTTTAACTTGCAGGCCTGATCCTGCAAGCCTCACTCGTGTAACTCGCTGTCTTGCTTTCAGCAAGATTGGTCCAGCCAGCAGCTCTCAATAGCTCGGGCCAAAAGCTTTTATAAAAGATAACTACATCCAGGCTAGGGGCAAAGGAAGAAGGCAAACATCACAAAACTAATTCATTTTCCACAAGAAAGCAGTAATAAAAAAGAGATAGTAGGTGAGCCTTGCCCTTAAGGTTACTGAATAGCGACTGAATTAAAGAAAAGGCTTGCATGTTTGGTAACAAATTGTGTTGCACACCATGGGCATCAGCGGCAGTTGCTATGGACACAGCTTCCAAAAGAGAGACAGGCAGGAAGAGAGAGCTGGAACAAAGAAGAAACAGTAGAGCTAAAAAAGGGTTAAATGAGATTTTGAAGGATCACTGTCTAAAAATGTTATGAGTATAGTCAGTAATCCTTGGTATTCCGAAATTCTGGCATGCTCCAAACCCTCCTGGTGGGCTGGGTGCCCCGTTCCACATCCTCAGAGATGGTCTTGATGTCACTGATGAATGGAGAAATCCTGGACCGAGATTTAAATGTTGTTAAGGAGAGGCTGGTTTTGTTCTTTGTGTTCCATTGCCTGGCAAGCTTCTTGGCCTCTTCCTCCTCTTTGATCTTTTCAGCAGCTTCCTGCAGGACAGAGCGGAAGATCCGGGATACTTCCTGCACTTCTGGTTCATATTCAGTAATGAGTTGCCGGAATCTGAAAGCACAGTCAAGGCAGAGCTTTGATTAAAAACATCAAATTACGGATCGCTGCCAAGTCCCTGTGCTAGGCTTGGAACTTGCACTTTCCTCCAAAGCTGGGACTCCTGGACTGAAGGGAACAACAACAGGGAGAGGCCATGGAGATACACTCAAGGTCTCTAAAATCACAAGCAAGTCAGAGAATGTAAGGAAGCAATGAATCACTGTTTCTCTTCAGTGGAAGAAATAACTGAGAATACCAAACAAAGGTAGAAGGTGGCAGGTTTGAAACAGAAGGAAGTGCTCTTTCCACGCAATACCTATTAAATCAGAACTCAATGCTATCAATAGCTTAAGAAACAAAAAGATTAGACAAGTTTGTGGAAAATGTCCCCGTCACTGCTGATTAAATGTGATTATCCACATGCAAATCTTTGCTCTGGTAGTCCCTGAACTTACCAGAAGCTGAGCATAAATCAGGGAAAGTCCCACTAGACTACTGTTACCAATTCTCGTTAACCATGGCGTTACCCAGTGGACACTAGGCAAACAAAAATCCTGTAAAACTTTTCTTTGTCATATGCTTGGTAGTCTCTCAATATTTAAATTTCAGTCAAGTGGTATTTCATTTTCCTCTAGATTTCTGTAAGATAATGGACTGGCTTAGCTGGTAACAACTTGATTGGCAGAATGATGCTGTATCTAATTAGACAGCTGTGAATTACTCCAGTGCCTTCTCAGCAAAAGGCTCAAAATATTTTGTTTTACGTTTATTAAGATAGCTTTGTGCCAGGGAAGTGAAGAATTACCACTGTTTGTTTTGCAGGTGAGAAAGATGAGATGCAGTGCAGGCTAGTTTTCTTGAAATCACTGACTGGGTCACTGGCTGAGTAAAGAAGAGCACGTACCATTCCTGACACCTTGTTGGGTGATTTCATCCCCAGCTCGGAGAATGTGGAATTCCCTCCCAAGGCTCACACAGTGGTCACAGATATTCTGGTTGTTCCGTAACAGTATTTCTGACAGATGGTAATATGGCTACTCTTCTCATAACCATTCAGTTCTTAACATAAAAATTGTATCTACAAGCAGACACAGAGCTAAACGAGTACTTCACTAAAATCCAGGTATTTGTACTTAATGGAAGCTGAAGTGTGTAAGGTCTGTAAGCATTTTCATAGTTTTCTCCAGCAGAGCTGAACGAGGATGAAAAACTGTAGGACTGCAGTTACATAAGTCTAATACAGTAAGAGCTGATAGAATAAGGTCTTGCCTCGTGGTTGGTTGCTGTTTTGGGGTTTTTTTTATAAGCCCTAGGAATGTAAGAAAGAATTTAGTGCACTATAGAATTGCACTGCTTATTGGTGTACCAAAGGGTACCCAAGATAGTAATGACAGAAAGAAAGCCAGAGATAAACCAACGAGACTTTGTACATTTATGCCTTTGAATTTTTGCTGTGGAAGCCTGGCATTGGACATCCGTGTTAACTTCAGGCTGTATCCTAGATGTTTTGGTGTGCTTCTCTCACAGCGAGTAGTGACAGCTCCATGTACAGCTGTGGAGACACCAGTATTGCATGTGGAGGGAACTCGGTATCGGCAGAAGCTGATCAGGGTCAAGCTAGAGGAGTTTGACACATAAACCTACCAAAGTCACCAAGAAGTTCCTTAACCATTTCAGTTGCTTCAGATGAATTTTTAACCTCCCTACTCCTCCACCACCACCCTTCTACCGAAAAAAAAATGAACCTAACTTTGAACGTTTGGGTGCAAAAAGCCCCCGAGTCTCTAGTTGACACTGGTACACAAGTATTTACACAATGATGCTAAACTGAATTGTGCAAAGCCCGTGAGAGAAAGAGACAAGGTCTTGCTGAGGGTTAGCACATAAAAGCAGCAACGGAGATTTGCTGTACATTGCAAAAATCCTTTCTGCCTTCTGAGGCACTTCAGTTGTATTATCAAAGAGCCAGAAATACAGTTTTCACGTTAAATACACTTTTCCCTTTATCCTAGTCTGAAACATACAGCTGAGTCCATCGAAGCCCAAGTCTTTGCAACGTTATTATTATAATACCAGGGAAAGCACTTTCAAAAGACTTTCATTGCAGAGGTGAACTGAATGAGTCATTCCATTATTTTATCTCCATCTGTATTTTAAAAAGTGATGCTATCATATATATCTGTCAGTACGTCCTCCTCTTTTGTATCAGCAATTGTGCACCCAGAAGGCCTCATCACTGCCCCCACTTTCAGAGGTTGTGTGTCATACTGCTGGATTGTGGCTCCAGGGCGGGTAGCAGCGTGTGTCAGGCTATTACTGGACCAGGGGCTGGCTCTGGGAACAAGAGGAAAAAGGGGTAGTATGACAGCAAATTTTACCCCCTGAGCACAGAGCTCTAATACTTGCTCTGTCTTGCTAAGAAGGCTCCCAACCAATCAGCTAAAATAGTTTTTAAAGTCAGTGTAACCTTCCACCTTTGTAACTATCTATCTGCACACTCCTTAGCTAGAGCAGCAAGAATCCTTTTGTGAAGTCTCCCTTTGCTGTTAAGATTTACTTCTGACTTTGCAGGACCAACACAAAAACTACTACATATGGATTTAAGCAGGTCAAAATCAAGGAGATAGCAATCCAACAGACTGTCTGCCAGTCACCCAAAGAAACACTGCTCTCATTCAGATGGAAAAGGGAAAGGGGGCCCTTTCCTCTCCCCCAGTAGGATGAACTAACTTTAGTCCTTTATTAATATCCTTCTAACTGCAGTAGCAGCATGTTTATGTAGAGGACAGCCCACCTATGGAGTCCAAAAGGTACGTATGCCACAAGTATTTCTTAGCAGAAAGGATGGACAGGTTACCAGGGGCCATGGTCTAGGTAAACCAGTCTGTGTGTCAGAAAATAGGTGATGTTTGCTGCAGCCACCTGTGTGTGATTGAAGCCATCCTTCCCAGTTACCAAAGGAAGCCCGTTGATGTGCTGGATGAGCCAGCAGTCTGCTTTCTGCTCAAAACACGCAACACATCAAACCAGTTATATATCGAGGAATATGGGCTTGTATCCTGGGAAACAAACCCCACACAAAGCTGCTCGGTAGAATTAAGTACACAGAACTCCACAAGGCTCACCCATCTTCTAGCACCAGTTAATGCCCTTACACTTTTGCATGGAGTAGTTTCAAACTAGGCGACTGCACAACCATATCGAGAAATCCCTCAGCGGAGTATCCTTATTCATCAGAAAAGTACACCAATCTGTCTTGTTTGTGAAACAAGTTATGATACTAGTGGTAACTAGCCTGTACTATATTATGCAAGTCATGCAGTCTTAGGCGTTGACTGTCAACAAAACTCACCTGAACCAGCCCAGAAGCTTGGGGAGCATATACGTGCATACATAGGAACGAGCACGTTCCCTGCTCCAGGTTGTGTTCTAATCAGTTCAGACAAACTTGTTCTTTAAATTGCAACCCTTCTGTTTCCTTATACAGCCGTTAGATTTTAAGAATCTGGCTGCGCTAGGCTCACACTGGCACCGCTTTTGTTTCAAAGCGCTGTCACCTGCCTGTTATTCTGTAGGTCTCCAGTTCAGCAGGTTTCCCTAGTACAGCCTGAACTTTAAAGACCTGTTAAATCCAACAGAAGTCCCTGGACTTAAACAATATGGTTATAGTTCAATGTATTCCTGAGTGCCTGTCTGAACTGGGACCTCTAAGTAGATTTAGTCATTCAAAGAAAACGTGGAATGCTTAGTGCTAATAATTACCTGCTGACTCCTGAATCTATATTTTGAGCAAGAACTCTGGCTGTACTGTAAAGCTATGAAACAGCTTTGCTAGAGGCTCCTTGACTCAAAGGACTATGGCATTCAGGCTAACTGCTGTACTCACATCACATCACTTCAAACTTAAGTTCATACCTGTAAACAAATCCATTTCTCATTTTAGGCATCTGTCTTACATTCAAGCATACTAGGAAGTCTACTTCTGCTACACACAATCCTTAGAAAATTACAGCCCTTAATAACATCTCAGATCACCAAAATATGGGTTTACATTTCTGCAGTAGGGTTTTTGTTTGTTTCTCTCTGGGTGGAGAAGGACAGAAACCCCCTGTTTCACTTTTGCTGAAACTGAAAGGAGTGAAACAGGCCATAACTAGCTCTGATGAGAGCTAAAGCTCTGAGTAAAGATGGAAAAAATCTAGCATTCTGTATTAGCAAGTTACTAGTTGACTCATTTGATTTAACCATGACAGTTAGTTAGGTACTAAGGGCTTCATCAGAATCACTGTCGCTTCTTCAAACGGCTTCAGGATTTAATTTTTGAACATAATCAGCTATCTCTAGCCGAGCAACCTAAAGCTAAGTTACACCTGAACGCAACAGCTTTTTTTATGTGAGATGAATCAGTCGCCAGATATCTGATGGTATTTGCAGTGTCCTCAAATCCTTCCAAAATTTCAAGAGACTCAAAGAAAAGTTTCTATTGACCCAAAATACAACACAGGCAAACTGGAGCCGAAAAAAACCCTCCCATTTCATAAGTGCTTCTTTCCAACCTCCTCCACACCTATACAAACAAGTCTGTGTAGATGTAACTGTAGATACAGAAAAGGACAATTTGGGTAATCATTTAGACATCTGGAGAATGAAGTGACATCTCTGACAATTCATGTAAAAATGTTTTGTTCTGGCTTTGACACTGAGCTCAGAATCTCACACAGAAGGCCTTGCATGACAAAAAAAAAAACAAACCCAAACTGCAGTCTTGCAAGATGCATTCTACTTGTGTTATTTAAATATTACATGCTTGTCAAATACACCAAAAGGGACTTCAGCTCTTCAGATGTCTAAGATGGAAGAGGAAGGATCAAGCTTAGTATTTCAGACAGGACCAAGGACTTCAGTAAAGTACATGCTCTGCATTTGAATTTCCAAATACAAGCTCACGGATTTTTTTCTTTTGGTGGCAGTTTTTTGTGAAAGTTACTACATATTAGAAAGTCACAGGGTATTCAAGAGAAAACACCAGCAGTGCAATGAGCTTTTAACTCAAGTACTTCACTGCAAATGTGGTTTTCACTTGAAGTCCTATTATACTCATCTTGTGCAATTTTTGGAAAGTTATTAATATCTCCATGTTATCTCACTTTCCAAGAGGAGAATTTCTCCAATTCTGGCTGTCTTTTAGTTACAGTGCATGCTCCTTCTTTCTCCTGTACATTTCCAGCTCCTAGCATGGAAAGCCCCAATCTTTTTTCATTGTTTCTGTGTCAGCAATGAACCACAATTTCTGAACCACAGGGCTCTTGGTTAGAAGAAAGGTAGAAAAGAAGAGGGGTCAACTGTTTGCATTTCCACACAAGAAGAAGGGATTATCAAATAAAACTAGTACATGTTAGAGACAAGCAAAACACAGGTTCCTACAGCAGCGTTGTAGTTCAGTTGTGGAACTCTGCCATGGGGTGTCACAAATGCTAAAAGTTTACATGTGTTCAAAAAAGAAAAGCAAAATCCCCCTAACCTAAACAAACCACTGGAAGAAAAAGTCGTGTACGGCAATTACAGACAGAAGAACCACTTCTGGCTCCAGAAGTCTCCACGTTACAAGGCACAGCAATTTGGAGGCTCTACGCGAGATACTGTAATTGTGCATATGGTTTATTTGCTTGCCTCGTTCTTTTCTCTCTTCCTTCCACTAATGCTGCTGGCCACTATCTCGCCTACAGACTGCGCATCAGATCAAATAGACATTTGACCTGATCCAGTTCTGCCATTTTTGTGGCTATGACCTTCCTTTCTCAATCATGGAACTGAACCAGCAAAAGTTATGCAAGCCTCATTTTTTTTAATGTGACTCTGCTAACCATGCAAACTCCATGGTATGGAACAAACAAAAACATGCCACTTCTTGAATCCTACTGTAATACCATCTATGAGAGCCTATAACAGCAAATTATAAGAGGATTTTTAAGAGGATGAGTTCACCCTTTTTCAGTTATGCCCACAAAAAGCCCACCAATGTTGTTGAGCATGTTTATCTACTGCCAGCAGTATGCTGAATCCTCAACGACAGTGAACAAGCACTGCAAGCTGCACTGAAATCATGCATCTTGCATGATCTGTCCCTGTTTAAAAAAAGATACGAAAAACCACAAACAAACATCAGCGCAGCAGCAAGTTGTATATGGCTCAACTTAACACTCTTTTCTGAAGGAGATGATGAACCTTGGGGCCTCCCAACTCCAGTGACTGAAGCCTGCTCTCATGGAAATAACCTGTTTGCCAGACAAGCCTTGCTCAGTGGCCCTGGGGATGGTGAAAATAGCTCTGAACCACAAGGGGTTTGTAGTGGACTTGTTTACAGCATAGCTTGGAGTTAGACAAATACAAGGCAGGTGGTGTTCCCAGCAAACTTTTGCCAGAGAGAATTTATCCACTGCATGATCCCAGGTCTCCCATTCTGCCACCAGTGCAACTTTTGCAAGAGCCAAAGCCCTGCACCAGCTTGCTTCCGAGCTTCAGCCCTGGGGAAGGTGAAGGCTAGAGAAGTAGTCTTGATATCCTTTCCTGGCCACCTCCACTGTAAATGGACCAGCTGTTTCCAGCACTCTTATGGTTGTAGTTCAGGAGTTCTGGATCCATATGCTCAAGGGAAAACAAGTGAGGGACTGCAGGGTGCTGAGAACCACATTGTATATGGCTTCCCAGGACTTCTTTCTAATCTCAGCTGAAGAACATGTTGGAGCAGCAGAAGTAAACTATAAAGGCCTATTTCACTACTTTGCTTTGGTTAAGGTGGACTTCAGAGTCACCACTCACTTTTACTGTGCTGAGTGAGAGGGTTTAATTTGGAACAGCCCCCCCAAAAAAGAAAAAGAGTTGCCTCCCTGCCTTCTGGTTTGGATGCTACAGCAGATCTAAGCAGATCTGTTTCTGAAGGCATTTTCACAGAAGGTTATTCCGCTGGCGAGCTGCAATCTGATGTCTAGCGCTTGAAAGGCTCAACAGCGAGTCCAGGAGGCTGTGTTTACACCTATGCTGCAGAAGGCAGAAGCACCACCTCGATGTTCAAGCCAGCTGCATGCCCCACCTGCATCCTACTCCATGTCAAGGGTGGAGAGAGAGGGACAGGGAGGGAGAAGGACTCAATCCCTCCTTTCTCTGGGAATACCTGGCTCACAGGCTGAAAAACACAATAGCACCTTTTGTCTAGTCTGGACACTGGGCACAAGTGCCTCAACAGACCTGCTGGATGGCATAAATCAAGCAAGGAAGACTCCAGTGAGAGTGGATAAACACAAAACCCTGTGTTCAGAGGCTGTGGAATCTCCACCCTCAGAAATATAACAATGTACAGACAGGACAAGACCCTGAGCAACATGATAGAACATTGAAGTTGGCCCTACTCCAAGTAGGAGGTTGAAGCACAGACCTCCAGAGGTCCCCTGAAACCTCAGTTATTCTAAGATTCTAAAGACTGAAGCTAAAGCCTTCACAATACTGAGATAGTAACTGTTCATCAGGCACGATAAAGCTCCTCTGGCTGCTCAGGAGCATAAAGCCGGTCTCAGAAGGAAAAGGCACTTACTAAGTAACTTTTTGGAGGAAATGATACCACGTTAAACTGACTTAAAACATTAGATTTCCCTTCTTCCACAAAGACACTGTCCCAACGTGACTTATGATGCAGGATGCCAAGTTTTGGTTCTGTTGGTCCTAACAACTCTCACTCCCTTTTCACACATTATAAAGAGGAGAGGGGGAAAGGAAAGGTCTGTATCTTCATATTTTTTACTGTACCTGAGTATGACAGGCCCACAGTAGGAAGGATGTATTTTGGAACACATATCCTCCAGCTGCAGTCGTTCTCCTGGGCTGATATCATAGCTCTGCTTTGGATAGCTGACCAGCCAGCCGTAGTCCACTCCAGTCTTGATCTTGCGATACTCGTTCTCCCGCTCTCGCTGCTGCTTCTCTGCCTGCTTGGTCTGCCAGTTCAGCTCCATCATTAGCGTCTCAACCACCATTTCTGTGGGGGTCCTCTGGGAAATGCGGCTGGGGGGCTCATTCCACCTGAACCAGGATGCCAGTGACATAGTGCTCTGTGTTGTCTTTGCTGGGAGTGGGTTGAGGGTAGGGAGGGAGAGAAAAAGAACAGTGCCATCACCAACACACCGCAGCTGAGAACATTCTCCCACATACACCCCTTGAGTCTGTTGTTCACCTAAAAGTGCTACTGGATTAGCCACTTAGAACTAATTGGTGCTGAGCACCTCGAGAAATCTCACCCACAGCAGCCAACTTGTGCAGAGGACAAGACAAAAGGTGAAGAGGCGCAGTCACCCCCAAACTTCCAGTCACCACATAATTAAAATGACAATCACAGTTCTTATGTCTGAAGTCAAGTTATAAAGGATACCTTACTCCCTCCAAGTTAGGCTGGAGAAGTATTCTTCTGCCCACAGACAAGAGCTGGGGCTAGGGCTTGTCTGTCTGAACCCTCATAGGAGGGCATGACCTTGCAGCAACCCTACATGCAAAAACTTCATGTATGAAGTCAAACTATTGCTGGGAGTCACATTCTAGCCAGCAGGAGATCTAGCCAGGGAGGATGGCAGGACAGGTGATCTGGCCAGGTGGGCTGACCCTGGCTGGACACTAGGTGTCCACCAAAGCCACTCTACACTCCTCAGCTGGATAGGGTAGAGAAAATACAGCAATACAGCTCGTGGGTCGGGATAAGGACAGGGAGATCACTCAGTGGTTACTATCACGGGTAAAACAACCCCAACTTGGAGAAATTAACTTATTACCAATCAAATCAGAGTAGGATTATGAGAAATAAAACCAAATCTAAAAAAAAACGTTCCCAACACCCCTTCCTTCTTCTCAGGCTCTGCTTCACTCCCAGTTTTCTCTACCTCTTCCCACAGAGCAGCACAGGGGAACAGGGAAGGGAGGTTGCAGTCAGTTCATCACACTCCTTCCTCCTCAGGCGGAGGACTCCTCACACTCTTTCCCTGCTCCGGCGTGGAGTCCCTCCCACGGGATATAATCCTCCATTAACTTCTCCAATGTGAGTCCTTCCCACAGGCTTCAGTTCTTCACAAAGTGCTCCAGCATGACTGGAGGACTGCTCGCTCCCTTGGGGTGCAGTCCTTCAGGAACAGACTGCTCCAGTGAGGGTCCCACACAGGCTCACAAGTCCTGCCAAAAAACCTGCTCCAATGTGGGCTCCTCTCTCCATAGGTTCTCAGGTCCTGCCAGGAGCCTGCTCCAGCACAGGCTTCCCGTGGGGTCATAATCTCCTGTGGGCATCCGCTTGCTCCAGTGTAGGGTCCTCCACAGGCTGCAGGTGGATGTTTGCTTTACCATTAACCTCCATGGGCTGCACGGGCACAGACTGCCTCACTATAGCATTCACCATGGGCTGCATGGGCACAGACTGCCTCACTATAGCCTTCACCATGGGCTGCAGGGGAACCTCTGCTCCAGAGCTTCCTCACCCTCCTTCTTCACTGACTTTGGTGTCTGCAGAGTTGTTGCTCAGTTTTTCATACCCCTTCTTAAATATGTTATCCCAGAGGTGCTACTACTGGCACTGATTTGCTTGGCCTTGGCCAGTGGCAGGTGCATCTTGGAGATGGCTGCCATTGGCTCTATCAGACATAGGGGAAGCTTCTAGCAGCTTCTCATAGAAGCCACCCTCTCTGCCACTGAAACTTTGCCACTCCAACCAAATGCATTCTACCTGGGTAAGTTTTCTGCTGCTGTAATGTAAATGGTAGAGCTCATCCCTACTTAGGTAGAACTGGTGGAGGAATAGCTGTATTAATTACAAGGCCAGGAAGAGCTTTAATCATTATTTTAAAAAGGTGTGGTTGCATGCAGGAGAGGCTACACCATCATCTAGAAGCTGAAGCCCAACTATTAGCTATGCTGGAAGAGCACACCTTAAGTGCTACCACCAGCACCAGGGGACCTGAGGCTGGGCTGAGTGGGAAGTAGCAGCATACCAAGGTTTAAACTGTTGCTGCTTCTAAGTAAGAGGTTTCTGCTGCTAGGGAGTTACCCAGCACTTGGAAGGCAGAACAAACTGCACCAATCAGCTCAGCAAAAGATGGAATTAACTCTCCACCCAGTCAATCGCTTCATGTAGTGTCTTCAAGAGGACAATGTGATTAAAACAAAGGAACAAAGTTATTAACTATTGTATTTAAGCATAATGGAATCCAAAGCAGGCACCAGGGACCTGAACAGGAGCAAAACAGCAGCTGTTTTTTCACACAGCTCACTTCTGTGCCTTGTTGCTCCCTTCCATTAGCCCCCAGAGAGAAGGAGAGGCACAAATAATGGTTGCAGCTGGGATCACCAAAAGGCTACTTTTGGCAGCAGCCCGATCTGGACAACATGTCAAAAGTTAACATGAGGGCAATGGATTAAAGAGTCTGATTCTGCAGGGCCTATGGAAATCCTCACTATTGAGGCACAGGCTCAAAGACAGACATAAAAGGGATAAAACATGTTTTTAAGGACCTAGAGCCTTTAGTGACAATGCAAATCACCAGAAGCTCATAGCTAACTGGTACCTCCACTAGACCTGAGAGCCATGAGCTCCCAGACTCCCTAGAAGAGCTGGGGTCAACAGGATTCTGCCTTCAGTGCCTGGAAAATTGTCATCATCTGCAGCAGATGAGAAGGATGCTTCAGTTGCTTTCGTGCCATTATCATTTGCTGTACTCACCGTGTTCTCTTTAAAAAATGTTCATATTATGTAAATATGTCACACCATTAAAGGAAAATGCTTCAAAAACTTGGATAATCTGTTCAGTGTCCCAAGTCTGAAATGAATTTAGGGCCTAATGCTCAGGCTTTTCTGGAATTAGGAAGCTCGCCAAACTGCATCAAAGGACTAGTTTCTCTAGTCCCACATTCTGCCTCTCCCAGCAAGCAATACCAATCTCTTCAGAAGGAAGACATAAAAGAGCTGAAAACTTCTAAAGGACACAGATCTAGCTACCTGGGTGTGTGAGGCCGCAGGTACTCTTCTGAGACCGTATAAAAGAGTAACACCTTTGCTAGTTTACAGTGCTTATACGTGAGAGATGACTGTAGTGACTGTTTTCACCCTGGAGTATCAGCTACGATTATCCTTTTGATAGCAGCCATAAGCAGCAGCTGCTGGAAGTAATCCTGCTCCTATCTCATTTCTGTGCTCTGTAGGAGGAGCAGCAGGTCCTTTCATTTGCTTTCATTGCCAGGGTGACTCCAGCTAACAGCTCTCAGATCACCACACAGTGCTCTGGCCGCCTGCCGCTGACTTACTTGCCCAAGATGCGTGAATCAACTCAGGTTGGAAGTGATGTGCTGGCAGCTTTGACTCCATAATCCCACCATCCTAACGTGTAGCTGGGTCTCACTACAACAATGGCCTCCACTCACCATTACACATTATTAAGGATGAAAAGCCTTAAGAACTTTTCCTTGGTCTTATCACCCCTTATGTATCGCACAGGTAAGCCCCGCTAGCAACAGCAAGCAGCATAACGGACCACAAGCTGTTGAATGGTTTAAAAGTCTCCTGATGACAGCAATTTTTTGTAAGCTTTTACAGGTACCTGACCAATTAAGGTATTATTATTATTTCTTTTTGCGCCTTCATCTGATAAAGGTGAGCATGCCCTTCTGTGTTTTGCCAGCATAGGGTTAGCTGACTTCGTGATTATTCTGGCTGTGACCTGGTCTCACGTTGGCTTAACTCTGCTGACTTCAGCGGCATTAGGGGTAAATCAGTATAAAGCAGCATAACTGTAAAGCTGAGGAATGTCCTTGCAGCTATTCCTAGCTCACCAGCTGTTTCATTAGAAGAGGAGCAAGAGGGGAATTTAGTGATTAGAACTGGGAGAGAGAGCAAGGAAACCTGGGCTCTAAATCTGACCCACCCTGGCTTTCACATGGTTATGGGCTGTTCTTACTGCCTTCATGTTTTCGTCTTGCAGGTCTCCCTCCAAGCAGGTGGTTCTGCATGGGGAGAACTGTTTTACCTAGCACTAGGATTGCAGAGGACAATCGGGTAGAAAAATATTTTGGATACCTTATCTGAGCAAGGCCTGCTGGACCTGAGCTTTGCCCTGTCCCAGAGCTTTCCTAAGGCACGGTTAAGAGGCAGATTTGCTTTTGATCTGGGAAAGTGGATACCACTGACTCCGAAAGAGGCTTCCACTTATCTCCCATGCGTTACTTGAAAAATCTGCTTCCACCTGAGAAGAGTATAAAGGAAAGCACCTCACCTGCAGTTAAATGGCCTGTTCTCAAATGAAGGAAAACCCCATTCAAGCATTTCATGCATGCCAGCAGTTTGTGCTGGCTGTTCCTAAGGGAGCCCTGTTTGTATGAGATTGTTTCCTTCCCCTCCTCTTGTCCATCATCTCCTTCTTCTGAGAACTGGAAACTGGCCATCTCTATTTAGCAGGCTTGACAAGTCACCACTCTTACTACTGGTTTTTGCAGCCTGCAGAAGATACTGTGGGCTCCATTAATTGTAGCTGCTGGTTTTAATTTAAAGTTCACATGGAGGCTAATCATTAAATGACTCAAAATGGCTTTCCTATTAGAAAGGATTCAAAGGACTGTCAGCAGGCTACGGGCAACTAAAGGAAGGCAAAAGTTTAAGCCTGACCTTCTTACTGGGGAAAAAGACAAAATTAAACTTTGCAAGAATTCATGTTAAAATTATTAAAAGAAAGAGATATTGCCCCATCTGAATGCAGATCTTTGTGTTGTACAATTAGTCCTTTTCCTAATTCCTTGTAAGAGGCTATCCTGGGAGATGACCTAATCCAGTTGATAACTACTCCGGCGTTATTCAAGCAAAATTTCAGGGTGGTTTATCTAAATTCCACTCCAGAAACAGATCTGGATTTCAAGACTTTTGCCTCATTGACCCTAGACCTCTGTCTAGAAGAGAAAGTTTCCCCTTGCAGAGTTGATTGGAAGTCTGACCAACCACCTCAAAGAGTTTTAAGCAGACGTTTCCCTTAACTATGTTAAAGCCTGGAATCCCTCACTTTCTCTCACATTGCCTCCGAGAGATTTCTTCAATTTTTAGTGATTGCTAGTAAGTCCCTCTGAAACTTTTCATGAAAAAGTTTCCTGTTAGCTTTAGTTCCAAAGAAGCTTTTTGCCTCTTTCCAAATTTTGTTTTTGTTCTCCACATTGTCAGCAATTCCTACATTTTTCTCCCCACATACTTTACAGCTTTCTCCAGTCTCTTCTCACAGCATGTTCTGTACATTTCACGTCACCTCTCACTTTACCTTTTCCCATATTTCCCCATGTGATTTCCTCTCCTTGCTCCAGAGAATGCACCAAAGAATCATCAGAATTACCAAAGTTCACATGCCTTATTTGCTTTTTCACCTTTCTAAAAAAAGGATTTCAGCCTTTTCCCAGCTCTTCTAGTAACAAAGGGAAGACATTCCCGTAGCTTGCTCTCTGGCTATTCTTTGGCCAACTGGAGGCTGTTCATATAGCCCAATAGACATCAGTCTCCTTCGGGCTCTTGCAGGCTGCATCACCACTTGCTACGACTTGTTAGAACAAAGCTGCTTTCTGGTAAACCATGAGTCAATCAGCAGGACCTGTTTACCTTGCAAAGATGAACTTCTGAGAATAAAAAAATTCCCTTTCCATTAATCCGTTTCCTGGTTCCCAACTTCCAACACCCTCCAGGATGGGAAAGGAGTAGGCAGAGAGTGGGAAACATGCATTTGTAAAAAAAAACCAAAAAACAACAACAACAAAAAAATACAGCTAGGCGCTCTGTAGAGGTATGCTCTCAGTTTGACAAATCTCCTGTGGTTCGCCTTTGCCTTCACAGTCTGTCAGTCCAGGAGTACTACAGACAATCCTCAGTGACTCTCAGTACTCTTAGGGTATGGTAGTTGTGTCAGAGCAGGAGAAGAAAAGTCTTAAGGGGCTGCATGAGTAGGAGCCTAATCCAAAGTCCAGTGATGTCAACAGAAATGTTGCCACTCAGCTGGCTATAGATAGAGTCCCAGGAAATCCACTGTCATCCAGGCAAACCATACCGACAAACTGGGCTGAGGAGCTGGGAAATGCCATCCTTCCCATCTCGTGGGTGGTGGTTCCTTACTACTACAGGCAGAGAGCAGAGAGACAGGACTTGTTTGTGAAAGATACCCGCTCAATCTTCTTTCCATACATGCCAGTTGAGAGGGAAACAAACAAAGAAAATTATTTCTAAAAGAAGTGGGACAAGCTCCAGCCCCAAATTGTGCTCATAATTGTATTTTTTAGGAGACAGTCACAAGCAAAACGGATGATGTGAAACTGTGGAGTGTATTAAACTTTTTAATTTCATTTGCTTCTTTAGTAGAGTTTGGATTACCTTATCCAGAAAAGTCCAGTGTCCTTGGGATAGCAAAGGGTATCTAGTATCTCCCCAAACTGCAATTCATAGGTAGATTAAAGCTGGTTTGACTACACTCATCTTTGTACGTGCTCACTGATGCAACATTTAACCAGCTTCTCAGGAGGAATTTGTGGTCATGGCTATGCTGCTAGCTACACCTGCATGAAGTAGCGTTAAGTAGTGACGGCACCATAGATGAACTCCAAATTCTGTTTCTCCTGTGATAAAGATATTTTTAATTTTGTTCCAAACAGAGAATCTTAGCGAGTTCTAATTAAGAAACTGCTGCCAGCACCTTCTCAATTTTATTTATATAGTCCATCACAGCTTTGTAAAAGAATCCCTATTCTCTGTTCTCCACTGCTTTTATGCAGAGTTACTTACCATTATACTCTCCACACAGAGACTTTTACCTTGCCGGGGCCTGAAGAATCCTACTCCCTATCTGTCTGGAATCTCCCTTCTTGTTTAGTGACACAGAAGGCCATGGTGTTTACAGCTACAGGCCATGTGATTGTAATCCCAGTGGAAATTATTACAGTCTCAGATACCTATTTCCAAAAGTCGCTAGGAGGAATTAATAATGAAAAAGCAGTAGAAAGAGTTTTTCAATCAAGAAATTTAAAAGCAGTGCAAATATCATGATATTAACACAGCAGGATTCCTCATTCTGACCTGCAGATTAAAGAGGGAGAACTCCTGAGGACGCTCAGGGGTCTGCTTATAGACCACATCAGAGAACATGTTTTGCTTCGTGAGTGTACCGGTTATCTTGTAGTGGACACAAGCTATTTCTGGACAGAAAAAAAAAATTAAAAAAATCACAGTGGTTAAAATCTATCCGGAGACATGACCCCAGAGACAAACAGCGAGGAGTTTTGAATGACAGTATAGGGCATCAAGACAACACTTTAAATGAAACATTATTTACTGTCACATCTTCGTGGGTGCAGGTGTTTAAGGACAGCAAAGAGAGCCTCACAGCAGTGACCATGAGTGAGCTGTGACCGGGCACCGTGGCACCCCGCAGGCTCTTGTGTGCCAGGCAATGCCTGTCTGCCCCTAGCAGGGCAGTGCCCGTGGTCCATCCAGCCTGCTGCTGGCTGACAGCTCCTGCTGCTGCCCCACTCTGCTTCTGAATGACAAGCGCTCTCAGAAAACTGTGTGAGAACGTATCGCCGTTCAGCATGCAGTCTAATTTCTGCGTTAGCTGTTCTCCAGCAGGTTTTGCGTTCTCAGCATTATAGAAACGAGCTGGCTTTTTGTCTGGTATATTTGCCACAGAGTTACAAGTCACCTAAGCCACTTTTGAATGTGAGTGATTGTAAAACTCACTGCTGAGTAGCGTAACAGAAGGGCAGTCAGAGCACATCACAAGGTGCTGAAAGACAGAAGAGAAACAAAAGTGGCACCGTTTCGACCACAGGAAAGCTTGAGTGGCCTTCTGAAAACACCACAATGGTTATAATATACATGGGTAAGTCACATTTCTAAAGCTAGAGGAGTGAAAAACCTAAGAATTCAGCATGAATTCAAGCTCAGGTATGAATGAGAAAGGTATTTTTCAATCACTAGCAAAAACATGAGGAGAAAAGGTTGTTGATCTAACTGGTGCATCTTCACAATCTACAATAGGCTGTAGTAATATAAACCAGATTTGCCTCACTGAAAAAAAAAAAAGAGAGCTGTGTTGATTAACTCCAGATGAAAATCCGGCCTACAGATCTTAAAGAAAAAGTGAAGGAAGGACCCCATAGCTTAGAGGTCTACTAATGGCCAGGACTCGCTACAGAAGATAATCTTTGTGGGATCTGCGAAAGCAAAAGGGTGGGTGTAACTCAAATCTGCTTATGAAGCAGAGTAGCATTTTACAGTTTGTCTACTTATCAGAGCAAATGAGTTCCATCTGCTGCAAAAAAAAAAGGGCTATTTTAATGCCAAATTCCCACTCGAGCTTTAAACAATATTTTCTAATAGCAACCACGAAAACACTCTCTCATACATGACTTAGACTGGACTGTTACCTAAACCTGGAAGGTAAAAGACACTGCCAGGAAGTTAAAACACGCTGATTTGCTTTGTTTGCCTAATTTGGTATTAAAACTCCTACATTTTGCTCAGATCTTGCAGTGGTGGATCAAACACATCTTCAGTTCTACTTCTTCCTTTGATCTCTGCAGACTACAAAGCCAGGTTTCCAGTCAGGACAGAGGGACCGGGAGTATTCTTCACTATTCATTCAGCCATGCAAATGAGAGTTCAGAAGGTAACGCAGACATAGAGCTTCCCTGTTATTAAAATTACCAAAACCATGACAAAGTATTTCTGCAATAAAGCAGCAATAGCATCCAATAGAAGGCTCCAACACAAAAGGCTTTCAAAATCAAAACTCAAGAGAGCTCCCCAGCTCATCTTCCTCTATTCTACAGTCATTGTACCCAGACAGTATCATTAAAGGGGCAGTAATGTCACAAATTGGAGATTCTAATACTATCATTCACTGCAGATACTTATATCTATAGAACTATATCAAATAAGAGCTTGAAACTCAGACCAAAAAGAGTATTTCACCTGTTGTCAGGTCCACTGATGTTTGAGGGTTTTGTCCCCATACTGTGGCACAGACCAGACTAAGAGCTCTGAAACTGGGTGGGTGAGGTGTGCATTCTCCATCCAGACTGCAGACTGATTCTTCTGCGAAAGCAGGAGTAACTCATTGCATCATAAGGTGAAAATGCATTTTAGCAGACTCCTATACGTTTCTGTTCAGTACTGAACCTTGGTTGCAGTATCTACCAGAAAGAATATTTACTGGAGATCCCCAGAGTCTCACTCTGTCTCAATTCATTGCAAAACTGCTAGCCTACGTGGGATTTTTTTTCCTGTACTGGAAACCAGTGTTACAGTGTGGTCCTTGTGACAGGAGTTACTCAAAAATGCCCTTTTTAAAAAAACCTAGCAGCCACAAGAGGAATGCTAAGCTTATCATTTTGAAAACTTGAGCCTCTCTTTGTAACGATCACATACAGCATAGAGAGCGACCGGCAGAGCTGTGGGAAAGTTTGTGCTTTCCTTCCTGCACTAGTGATGTGACCCACCCACCTAAGCCCATCCACAGAGAGCAGCTATAAAAGCAGGGAAGAGCGCTGACTGGAGACAGATTTTAATTGATGTATTAGCATTAAGGGGTGTGCGGCGCAGTTATTCTCAGGTACACTCCAAAGCGATGTGGTGGACCTTAGTGGTACCACACTGGGCTTACTGAACATTGGACTGGCACGCTGAAGACACAGTAGTGCAGGTGCCTTATCTGAGAGATCTTAAATAAGAGTGACATAAGCAAAAGGCAGCGTAAACCACCTCCTGAGCTGCCTGTTCTTTACAGGACCGGTCACCCCCTGCCTATCCATGCCGGCAGCCCCACGGTGCTGCGTCGGAGCCCAGCCTAGGAGAGCTGTTGGAGCACCCCAGCCCCCTTCCCTGCTCACCCACCCCGCCTCACCTGCGGCAGCAGCGCTCCCGCTGCCTGTGCGGACGGATGGACCCAGAGGGAGCGAAGAGAGTACAGAAAGAGGACGTGGCTTGAAGTCAAGCCCTCTAAACTGGCCTAGCAAGCTTAAACCCACACCGGGGTACGGATTAGCCCTGCTGACGAGGGATAACAGCTGGGTTTACAGCAGTGCTTTTGAGCTATTAAGGCTTGGTCCAGTACCTCTACAAGATACAGCTGCCCATCAAAAAGCCGAGCCCTCTCGATTTAGGCAGACTTCAGTTTAAAATTCATGCGTTTAAAAATTCAAAAATCCCTCCAAAAGCTGAGAACTTTGCGGGCTTTTCCCATCTGCAGCTGAGCCGATACTTTGAAGAAACGAACATAATTCACGCAATCCCGACTTTCCGAAGCGTCAAAAGCAGGGCGGCCGTGGGACCCCTCTCGCCCCGCACCCGCCTCCCACTCCCGCTCCGCGTCTCGAGGCTCGGGCGGCGCTGCCCCGGCGGCGGGAGGGGCA